>MU204386.1:4762386-4802796 GCA_017309775.1 Paedocypris sp. Pulau Singkep
TGTGAGAGAGAGAGAGAGAGAGAGAGAGAAAGAGAGAGAAAGAGAGAGGTGAACAATGTGTTTGTTTTGAAAGTGTGACTGTTTTTGTGTGTTTTCTAGATAAGATCAGTATAAGATCAGTATTATTGTGTGTGTGTGTGTGTGTGTGTGTGTGTGTGTGTGTGTGTGTGTGTGTGTGTGTGTGAGACAGAGAGAAAGAGAGAGAGTATGTGAGCGTGTTCAATTTGAGTGGAAAGAGAGAAAGAGTGATATATATACTTATATACTGATGATTAAAAAGAGTTTAAAGATGGATCGCATGGGTATAAAAAGTTGTGCTATATAACAAAAATTGTAAAATAACAATTCACAAGTCACAAGTCCAAACATGCAGATTTGCAACGAGATCTAGAAGAGTGAAATTATTACTTACATGAAAGGTCGATTCACGAAAAGATGAAAAGAGGAAAAAAAGAGGAAAAATCAATGCATCCGCCAATAGACCACCGAAGATTCTGTCATCCACTGATCTGATCAGTGTTTGTATAAACCTCGTCTGCGCTTTATCTATTTTCACTCTCCTCGAGATCTTCATTGATCCCACACTTCTGCTTGGGAGAAGGACGACGCCTTTTCTGAAGCGGACAGGAGAGATAAGGTCGATCAGGAGCAGAGGGAAGGGGTTGGGGTGGCATGGATGGATGGATGGATGGATGGAGGGATGGATGGATGGAGGGATAGATAAATAGACAGACAGACAGACAGACAGACAGACAGACAGACAGACAGACAGACAGACAGACAGACAGACAGACAGACAGATAGATAGATAGATAGATAGATAGATAGATAGATAGATAGATAGATAGCAGAATAAATGGAGGATGTAGGAATGGTTAGATGGATGGAAAGTTGGATAAAAGGAAGGATGAATAAGCAAACAGACAGAAGGAAAGCCTGATAGAAATACAGACAGACAGATAGACAGACAGGTCATTAGGCAGCCTATTGGATGTATAGATAGAAGGATGGATGGATGGGTAGACCAACAGAAAGATGATAGATTCGTTCATTCATCGTTCATTTGTTCATTCATCCATCCATCCGTCCACCCATCCATCCATCTATCCATCAGGTTTTCTGGTTAGTTTCATCCAACCATTCTTACATCCTTCATCCATCTCACTGTCTTTCTGTCTGTCTATCCATCTACCCATACATCTATTCATCTATCCATCCATCCATCTCACTGTCTAACATCTTTCTTTCGGCCTACCCATCCATTCATCCATCCATCTACTTATACATCTATCCATCCATCCGTCCATCCATTAGTTTTGCTTAAATTAAACTCATTTTCCTGCTTCATTGGTGCCGAGGCTTTGAGAAAAGACTGTGAAAAGCACATAATCAAAAACTGAACTTGCTCTTGAACTGTAAAGAAAATCAAAAAAAGACCAGTGGATTAAAGGATGACTTGTTTAGTCAGTTTAACCTCCGACACGGTAAAAAGCAGCAATTTCAGAATCTCAACTCGGCAAACGCTGTGACTTTTACTCACTGGTGAACTTTCTCAAGCAACATGGCGGAGTGGCGGTGATCTTTGAATGCCAAAGAGCGGCAGACCAGACCTGCTGTACCTGGGCTATAAATGGCACGGCGCTTTGCTCAGAGTTGTATTACAGATGGCAGGAAGCAACATCTGCGCCCTGTCAGGCTCCCAACATCTCTACAGAACTTCACTGTGTCTTGATCTGCTCTGGCTTTGTCTGGAACTTCAGCTCCAGGCAGAATCCTGGATCTCTAAATCAGATTTAAAGTGACGTCAAACAACATCTGCTTAAATCCGCACGGGTGTATCTGGGCACAAATTAAACACACTGACTATTTCTCTCCTTTTTTTTCCTAATCTTTGTTCACCATTTATTTGATAGCCCATTGCACCTATTTATCGGTCTTGCTTGTTTTGCATTTAGTTACTTACACTTGTTTCTCATTGTACGTATGTATTATTCAAAGCACTTACTTAATGTCATATTTTGCCCGAGTGTCTTGGATTTCTCTTTAGGACAAAACGAATACATGAATTTTTCAATAGATGTGTCAGACATTATATCATTTCACACTCAATTTAAATTATATTAGTCACATTTAAATATTAAATAGATATAAGATGTAAAGATATAAAACAAGACAAACACACGCAAGTACATAAATACTTTACACTATAATACACTACATAATTATTACATATTTGAATATTATTTTACATGTTTAATTGAGAGAGAGAGAGAGAGAGAGAGAGAGAGAGAGAGAGAGATGGAATATATATGTACAAAACCTATTACATTAATTTATTGTTACTTTATGGTTATTTTCAAAATAAATCTAAGGTCTGATGCTTAATTAGTTCAAACAAAAACAACAAGAACGATGACCTGTCTTAATGTCATATTTTGTCCGGGTGTCTTAAATTCATTTTTATGACAAAACAAATGAATTTGCAAAAGATGTGTCAGACATTAAATCATTTCACACCATTTTTTAATTGTGAAATTTAGAATTAAATTTCACAATTAAATGTTAAATAGATATAGGATGTGAAATATATAAAACAAGTCAAACACACAGACACACACACACACACACACACACACACACACACACACACACACCTACACACAAAAATACTTAATGTACCTTATTATAATACACAACACATGTACCATGTTTATGAATATACTTTTACATGTTTAATATTACAAAAACATATTATTTTTAAATAAATAAATATAACATATTTTAATCATAGATTTTACTTAAGAAAAGAGAGAGAATAAATATCCAAAACAATTACATTTTTTATATTATTTTATGGTTATTTTCAAAATAAATCTAAGGTTTGATGTTTAATTAGTTAATTAGTTCAAATAAAAGCCATAAACAAGAACAATCACAATTTGCCACTTCACTTTATAACAGATTTTTTTTTTTTATTAAATGTAACTTTTGCAATCTTTCTAAAGTTTTTCAATGTAAATACCACAATAAAAAGGTCTTGACATAAAAAGAGACTTCAAAATGCAGTAACAGAATGATATGTGATGTATGTAACTGCTTATTTGCTCTGACTGTTAGAATGACGGTTGAGTGTAACTGAACAAAAATCCCAATAAACGCTGAAAATCAAGTCTGTTTTAAAATATACTCACATTTAGGCAAAAAATATTTCATACTATTGTAATTTCTGAACACGACTCAAACTACTTTGGAACGTAATTTTACAGTATTTTTTAGTAGTTTCAGTGATGTATCATAGCTGATAATGCGTTCAAATTGTCACCTTTATGGCTTGTCACAGTCAATCTTGAAATAAACAAATGGTTTATTATTGCTTATTACGTCATCAGTCGATTTCGTTAATAAAAAAAAAAAGCAACGTTGATTCCCATCAAAACGGTTCTCTAAGAAAAAAACAATGACATACTGAATCAAAATTTCAAATTGAAATAAACGCAAGGCATTATTGGAGACAATTTAAAGAAAACAGAGGACATGGTTCTGAAAACTACAATTACATGGGTGTGGAGGCAGAATCACTTAGTGACGGGCCTGTTAACTGAACAGCATGGCCTCAGAACCCGAGCCCACCACGTCTGACAAGCCATGACAAATTACAGCCATTGATCCGTGCGGTCCAGTTCCCTTAGGGTAGCATCTACTGCTGATCACCATCACTACTCCAGTTGGGCAGAAGATATCGCCAGGTTACACATTTCTTCTGTACTCACCAAAGTGATCGAGACCGTCTGCCTAGTTTAAAATCAACTAGCTGTCAGGAGGAAATTAGTGGATCAAAAAATGATAAATTGGCAAAAAAAAAAAAAAAAGTGGGTAGATAGACAGACTCATACATATATATAGGGAGGATGGATGGATGAACAGATGAACAAGAAACAGGGGTGGATGAATGGGATGGTTGGATGGATGGACAGATAGACAGAGATGAGTGGTTTGTTGGATGGATAGATGGATGGATGGATAGATGGATGAACAAATGGACTGGCAAATAGATGGAGGGATGGAAGGATGAAAAGATAGATGGATAGATGAACTGACAGAAATAGATGGATGGATGGATAGATGGATAGATGAACTGACAGAAATAGATGGATGGATGGATAGATGGATGGATGGTGGACAGACTGACTGACAGCGATGAATGGATGGAAGGATGCATAACTTGTGACAAACCTAAGTTGTGACTCGTATCACTTTGATTGTGTTACTTGAATAATAGATATCAAAAAGTCAATTCTAGTGGTTAGGACTTCATTTCCTAAGATCCTTTGCTCCAGTCCATGCGCAGAACAATTGTTTTCAGCTCAGGACTATTTCAAGCTCTCGGTTTAGTCAAAGTCAAAGTCAAAGTCAGCTTTATTGTCAACTCTGCTGTACGTACTGGACGTGCAGAGAGTCGAAATTGCTTTCTCTACTCCTCCACGCTCTTTACAGATAGACATACATTTTTACAAAAATACAAGTTTATACAACTTTATCGGACGCCATGTGAAAAGGATCATAGCGAAGGATTATTTATCCCCTGTGCTGTGACCGAGCGTTTTGATTATGTCTGCTCCTTGAAATTTTTTTAAATCCTTGCCCGTGTTCTTTTTTTTTCGACTGTTTTGACTCTTTCTGCGATGACATGCAACGTGGTTTGTAGTCTCTGTTTGTTGTAATATGAATTATTGTATGTAGTTTAATCTTACTTCCAGTGTTGTCTTTATTTCTGTTACTGAGCCAATAAAAGCTTATACTGTAGCACGTCTTCCTACCATTGTTTAACATTATATAGGCACACGCGCGCGCTGCTGCATTAAGACGACGTGTTTTGTTTTTTTTTGTGATTGTTCCTGACTTGAAATACGGAAAAATGGGGGCTTATATTTACGCGCAGATATTGAAATCTGCAATTATAAGCACCCTCCAAGTTTTTGAAAGTCGAAAATTCGAAAAAAGAGTGCTTCTATTCGCCTAAATACGGTATTAAAAGTCAAAGCAATATTTAACTTCAGTTGCTTCAGCATAAACAATTATCTCACGTATCGAGTCAAGGCCTGAGCCGGGGACACTGGAAGAGTGTCTGTCCTTGTCAGGACGCATCGCTTAACTCACTCACAGTTCGCTTACTCACTAGGAAAACAGAATAACAGCATGAGAGTGTTTTCTCTGCCTGTTCTACAGGGACACTCCAGTGATTCTGAGCGTGAATTCTGTTTAAGCTTCAAACATCTTTGTTTTTTGGTACGATTATTCAAACACACCTAGACAGACAGACAGACAGTAATACTGAATGACTGACAAACTCGATGGATGGATATATGGATAATTAGGATGGAAGATAACATGGATGAATGGATTAGGGGACGGAAAGGATGGATGGGTAGACGGAAGGACAGACACACAGAGAGATTTGTTGGATGGACGGATAGACAGCCCAATAGATAGACAAACAAACTGATTGACAGAAAGGATAGATGGATAGATGGACAGGATGGGTGGACAGACAGACAAATAAGATGGATAGATGAATAAATAGATTTAAGGATAATACGGACTGACAGACGGACAGGATGGATGGATTTGAGGAACGAAGGATGGATGTATGGATGTATGGATGAATGAATGAATGAATGAATGGATGGATGGATAGATGGATGGACGGATGGATGGACGGGTAGATGGATGGATGGATAAATAGATAGATAGATAGATAGATAGATAGATAGATAGATAGATAGATAGATAGATAGATAGATAGATAGATAGATAGATAGATAGATAGATAGATAGATAGATAGATAGATAGATCGATAGATAGATAGATAGATAGATAGATAGAAACAGATTAGTTAGATGAATGAATGGATGGATGGATGGATGGATGGATGGATGGATGATGGATGGATGGATGGATTGACGGATTGACAGACAGGACGGATGGAGGATAGATAGGCAGACAGATGAAAGAGAGACAGACAGGCAGATTCAAGGCTTGGATGCAAAATAAACACAAAACAAAACACCCTTTATTTTTGGTTTAAATTATTCCCACCGTTGTTTATTCTCCTATCCCTCAGCCCCCAAAAGGCACGTTGACAGCGTAAAGAAACCAGGAAGAATGAACTCCACCGCTTTAGATCCACTGCCGGGCACGGCGGAGACTTAAATAAATCAGTAAGAGTGTGAAATGCTTCTCGGGAGTTTATTTTTGAAAAGCCTTCAGGGTCAAAAGTGCCTTTAGCTGGAGAAACACTCATAAATTTTATTCCCATCCCCTGGAAAAGGCTCCATTGTGCCCGTATCAAATTTCATATTTACACATTGATTAAGAGATTTCGCTCTCAACACTGACTGACAAAAGGAATTATCTTTCCCTCAGAATAAACATCCCAAGCCTCTAGAAAGCTATTAAATCATTTCCTGAGTGCCGTGTGTGTGTAAAGGTTAGTCGCACAGTTAGGGGCCCGGCCATTTGTGGCGGCAGGACACATGGGGCCGATTCACCTCCGGCATCACTCTGCCACCGCTACAGGGCAAACCTCTTTTACTCCCCATCATCCTCCTCACTTACACAACCTTCCGCGTCACACCAGTGCTTTAATTCTGTTCTTATGTATTAAGTAATCAAATCTAAAAATAATTGAGTGGCTTTAAAGTGTGTGAAAACGGGACATTTTAAATTCATTGGTCACTTTACGTATGGAGAGTTAAATAGAAAAGGATGAAAGAGTCGGTAGCTAACATAAGAGGGCGAGGGGTTTGAAACCTCCAGATCTTTTTTCTCAGGATAACAAACACAAGCGTCTTGCTTACACAAGTGCTAAATTCTTTTTCTAGACGTCAAACACTGCTCGATTATTCTTGCACATCTGAAATAACAAAATGAAAAATGGACACTGAAGCGGATTTTGCACATTATGTTTTAGACTTTAGTGTATATATACAGACGGTAATACAGCTGTGAGCAGCACTTGCGGAGTTGAGGTTTCTCTCAGGATGTAATACTGCCACCACATAGATGATCGACATCATTAAAGGACACTGTTGTTCTCATGACCAAGGGTTTTACATTTAATTGGGATTTTAATACTGCTATACCGTTACCAATGGTTGGAAATCATATTCGCTAATTGTACACACAATTACTCAATTATTTATATACAATTTACTTGACGTCAGGTAATATAATAATTATTATTATTATTATCTTAATTAGGTGAATTTGCACCAGCAACGTTTTATCCCTGCGCGCACTGTTGATTTGCGTTTTTTTGCGCACTATTGATATCTTGCTCCCAACCCGAATTTGCGCATAGATTATTTCTTAATAATACTACTTGATAATACTACTCTACTTGAAATGATGTCATGAAAATCCATGAGATTCCCGCAATCTCACGAGAACTTGGGGAAATCTAAGGGAACGCCCAACGTCATTTCAAGATGGCGGCTCTACCGGAGAGAAAGAAAAAGAAACGTCGCCAGTCTGGGAGAATACAAGCTTGCTATATATTTTGGAAGCAAGATCTCTGAAACCAACTAGTGTTTTTGTTGTTTTTTGTTTATAGACGTGCAAGGAGAAAACCACTGTTTTATACACGTCTGGACTCTCATTTCCCTGCATGCTAGCGGTAATAAAACGACGCGCTCCTTTCGTATAGCGAAAATAATTCGGAACTTGGGACGACATTTTCGCTGCGACGCATTTTGTTACTTGGGATTTTCGTTAGCTGGGAAACTTGTAAGTCGGGGTACCACTGTATATGTGTATATACACACCTATACCTACCCACAATACCACAACTTAAGGGAGCGGAACAATCGTGTGCATCCGGGTTGCGACCGAGGAAGAGCACTGTCTCTTTATGAAGCCTCCACAACCCACAAATACCTGTAGGCCAACATCTCACATCCCAGGCAGGAAAAATAATGTTCCTTCAACTATCTAATCAATATGTCAGTCCCTGTCACAGGCAGCAAGAAGACACAGGGCTTTCCCTGTGCATGACACGCTCAAACGCCTCTCGGTAAATTGAAGTGCATCCAAAGCTTCATCCTCTTAGAATGGATTCTAGTGATAGAAATTCCAGGATCCAGCAGCTTTGTCTTGTCTCGTGGCTGTCACGCTGGCGGCTGAATTGCTATACTTTGGAATCATAAAAGTCAGCAGTGTGTTTGCTTATTACTCTTTCTGAAATTTATGAAACTCTGCACTGAGATCCACCGGGAATATATTTACGCGGATATAAGCGCCCATTTATATTTCGAATTTTCGATGCTCAAAAACTTGGGGGAGTGCTTATAATTATTCTGCGTGTAAATATACCTATCTTTCCATATTTCATGTTAGGAGCAATCACGAATAAACGCAACCATGTCGTGTTTTTGCAGTGGCGAGCGTGTGCGTAATCAAAATAAATCGTAGGCAGACATGCATATAGTAAGCTATTATTAGCTCAATAACAGGAATAAAGTAACATTAGTTAGGTCGCTACACTTAACAGAGACAAACTAACACTGGAAGAAGTAAGATTAAATAAATACAATCATTAATATTTGAACAGACAGACAATATTCGATCCGGATGATCCCCGCTATTGGCTAACGGCTAGCGCCTGAAAACGACACAAAGGACACAAAAACTCCGAACCTAAATGAAAAGGTGAAACGAAGAACTCCAAGTCAAACACAATCAATTCACTCTGTCTGCTGCACAGCTAAACAATATTGTTCTGATAATTACATCTAACAAAATCCGAGCTCAGTTTCGATCTGGCTTCAATGGAGGATTATGGGAGTTGGAGTTTAGACTAGAATAGATTTTTGTTTAATTATTATTCAAGTACAAACAACATTGAAGAGATTCAACAAAAGCTATGTTTATTAAAAAAATAAAAAAATAGTATTTTTAATAGACAATTATCGTAATTTAACCAGATATGAAAATATATATATTTAAGAAGTAAAAGAAGTATTTTATTCGTCCCGCAAAGGGGAAATTTCCTTGTAACAGCAGCACAAGCGGCATCAAAAAAGTATATACAGCTTGAAAAAGTACAGTTAAATAAGATGTTAAAGAATATAAGAATATGTAGAATAAAAGCACACATGAAAAACATCAGAAATGTATATTGCACAGGACAAAGTTATTGCACAGTTCACTGGGAGTGGTTCACTGGGAGCAGCTCTGCTTGTAAAACCATTTTAAATCATTAGACGAATGCGGAATGAGGCATCTTAAAAGACACGGGAGCTCTGGGTGAAATGAACTGCATTTGTAGTGCTTGTGCATACAGAGACCATATGTGTGCCCGTCCGGGAATAAATAAAGCATGAGACAGTCCATGCATAAGAGATGCCTGTCAGCGTCTCAGACCCGTGTGATGGGTTTTTACATAGAGCATTCACATCAAACCTATAACCATACGCTCATGGCATCTGACAATACATGTGCGGTGAATCCAAGAACTTTATATTTATTTGTCCGAGGCTTTTTTTCCAAAGTGATGAGCAGAATGGTCAGATCCAGCCTGGTCCAGATTCGAACCTGTGACTACTTGGTTGCAAGTCCTGAGGCCATGACTGCCTAGTAATACATTTTCTGTTAAAAAAAAATAAAAAAATTCTGAAATTGTCTGATACAATTTAGAATCCAGTTACAATGACATTTGCTACAATGTCAAAACTTTTAGCAACATATTAACTTTTAGCAAGCCATATTATCAACATTCATGCTCATGAATATTCAAACCTAAAAGTTTAATAAAAGTCCTTTGTTTAGGAAGACAATTGCCATGAAGCAAATCAAACCCTCAAAATGTACTTAAATTAGCAAAAAAAAAAAATGTAGTTTAAAATGTAGAGAAATTAGTGTTTCCTCTGGGTCTCCAATTTTTTTCCGAAACTCCAAGAACATTCAGGGGAATTGGAGTTAGAAAAATTGTCCACAGCTGTGAGTGGGTGTGTGAGTCTGTGCCCTGCTCTGTGATTGGTTAGCAAAACCAATCCAGGCAGAGTCCCGCCTTCAGACCCAGATTTGCTCTGATTGGCTCCAGCTCCCAGTAACCCAGAAACTGAAAAGTGGTTTGGATGTAAAGGAGTGTAATTCGACTACACATGTACATTTACTCAGAGAAAATATATTATAACATAAAGACGCGATTATAAGCAGGTTTTGCTGGATAAGTAATCTCCTCAGCAAGCAGAAGGAATTGACTGAGCGGAATCCTGTGTTTGCACACCTTGTCTGGCTTGTGCTCGTCTCTCAGCGGGAGAAAAAAAGACGAAACTGTGACTTTAGAAGAGAAGCTAGGACGTTTTTTTATTACTACCGAAACAGGGTGTGTTAAATATTTTTACATAATTGAATGGCAAACAAAAAACCCTCTTGGGTAATCAAGCTGGAGCTAGCTAAGCAGCTATAAAATGACCCAGTTACAGAGCTGGAGTAAAACCTACTCGTGTGAGCGAGCGTGTGCGCATGGGATGTATACGGGATGATTTTCAATCTTCATTCATGAGTAAGCCAACAAATATGTTTGACACCCAAGATTGCAAACGCCACACATTCTCCTGCGCCCGCAGACGAAAACCACAACCTTGTTCAGGTGGGAAAAAAAATGTCTGGCAAACAAAACCTGCCCGAGTCCGAAATTTTAAATGATTTCTCGTCATCCGCTGAAGGTCAGGGTCTCAAATTGTAAATTAATGACTTGCCACTTCCACTTAAACGCTACTGTAAAAACCGCCGCACATTTAAATACCAAATGATTCCTGGGGTAATGAGATTTAAGATGTTTTGCCAAAGTGAAATGCTCAAGTCTCAATCTCATAAAAATATAAAACACTTGACATGTTTAAAAAGGGTTTCAAGCGTATAATTATTTTTCTATTGGTGTGATTAACAAATGTCTAAATTCCGAGGCAATTTGTTGTTAAAAAACAACACACATTTCACCATCCACATTTTGCATCACATAATTAACCAACAGGTTCTTTTAAAGCTGAGCTTACAATTGTTTTTAGATAAACTGACAGAAAGATACATGAGACGCACGGACAGACAGACAGACAGACAGAAAGACAAAGACAGACAGACAGACAGACAGATAGATGGATAGATAGAAAATTAGATAGATAGATAGATAGATAGATAGATAGATAGATAGATAGATAGATAGATAGATAGATAGATAGATAGATAGATAGATAGATAGATAGATAGATAGATAGATAGATAGATAGATAGATAGATGATAGATAGATGGATAGATAGAAAATTAGAAAGATAGATAGATAGATAGATAGATAGACAGACAGACAGACAGACAGACAGACAGACAGACAGACAGACAGATAGATAGATAGATAGATAGATAGATAGATTTGATTTGATTGTTTGGTTGGATGAATGAATGAATGCAATGAATTGAGTGACATACAGAGAGATATACAGAAAGAGAAATTTACCCAAGACAGAACTATAATCTTTTAATTGTATATTTCCACCCTTGAACTCTCAGACAACCTTTACTAAAGGACATTTTGCTCGTCTACTCCTACAGTATATAAAGCAGCGCTCCATATTTACAATCACAGCAATGCCACGTCCAAATCCCAGCCTGAATGACCCTAAATTACACACGAGACCAAAATAAAAACACACACACACACACACCAGTCGTCCAGAATCACAACCCGCCTGGATTAGAATAGCGCCAAACATGCTGGATTTTAATTGTGGCTGGAGAATGTGCTGAGGGCAACCAGACTTTGCCGCCAAAAAACCGGGCTCATCACGGGCTTCTTCATTCCCGCGAGTCAACTACATTAACAAGAACGCAAAGTCAACATGGCCGCCTGAGGCACGGCGGATCCCTCCATGATTTCACATTAGCGCAACCATCTGCAATAGCAAAGCGTACGTGATAATTAGCTGTTAGTCGCCGCTTGATCTCATCCCTGTCCTTGTAAATTACCAAGGAGGAAACAAAGTGATCAGCTCGGATTCTCCGTCGGTTTTTCCCATCTTCAGGCTGGGATTGATGAAGATGGCTGGGTGATCATTAGAGTTTAGCGCGCACAGCTGCTGACAGGATGTTGCCACCCTGTCGACTTCCTTTCTCTCACGCTGACTGTAGATGCAGGGAACAAATTACCGAAGAAGAGATTTGTCAGTGGGTCTCGTCGGTCTGTTTGTTATTGGATTGTGACTGATGCTCTTTAGAACGCCGGCGTTTCTTAAATGCCATCCCTGTTGAGTTACGTGGCACGTTTTTTATGCGCCGTTAATGCCGACTCGGAGGTTTTTCCCACCAGGTCTGTGTATTTCAACTCCAGTTCAGACACTTCTCAGACAGCTTCTGTGTCGCTATTCCCTCCGCGGCTTCTGGCACTTGACACATTGCGATTGAATGCGTTGTCGTACCGAACTGCTTCTTTTCTCGGCGTCGGGCTCCCTTGATGCTGCGTTTAATATGCTGCGCTTTAACAAACTGCGATCTTGAGCGCAACAGGCGGCCAGGAATTACGGCGTTGTGAAGCCTCCCCGATGGATTCTCAAGGCAATTCCTAGATGAAATTGTTTGATTTGTCGCTCATTTAAAAGAACATTGGATTTTCTTGGGTTGTACCTGAAAACCATACTTGAGTAAAAGTACGGATGCTGTAAAAATGACTCCCTTACAAATTACAAGTTACCAAGACTTGAGTAAAAGTCATAAAGTATCCAATTTTGAAAGAACTTGAGTATTTTACTCATACTAAATCGAGGCTCAAAAGCATCATGAAAAGTGATAATCAAGAAACTCTTTATTTATGACACTTTATTTCCTAATATAGAAATTGTATTTCACACCTCAATATTTCAAAATGGCAGAACAAAATCGGTAAAAAAATTCTCAGTCAAACTAAAAATTGAGAGGGAGAGAGAGAGAGAGAGAGAGAGAGAGAGAGAGAGAGAGAGAGAGAAACATACAAATGATGTCGAGACATTAAGAGACAAAGTGTGCAATAGAACAAGAGAGAGAAGAATAAAAAGAGGGGAAGAAACAGAGAAAGACTGAGCTCCAGACAGAGTGAGAGAGCAATAAAAAAGATACAGAGCAAGTAAGAATAAAAGCAAAGGAGAGAAAAAGGCAAAGATACCAAGACAGATGAAAAATCGGAGAATTTGAATGAGAGAGTGAAATGAGAGAGTGAAACGAGTGAGTGACAGAGCAAGAGAGAGAGAGAGAGAGAGAGAGAGAGAGAGAGAATGATGGAGAAAAAGAGCAACAGCGCTGGAGAGTGACAAAGAGAGCAAATAATAGAAAGAGAGAGAGAAGAAAATCGTCCTTGTTCGAGCTTCTGTAAGAGTGAAGTGTGAGAATCAAGTGTTAATGAATTCCAAAGCAGAGGGCCATCTAGCACTGTGCTAAGTTTAGTCTGGACTATTTTGGTTAGGCCCAATGAAGCGCGGTGTTAAAGGCGTCTCCCCGCCTCGCCTGACCTGGAAAGCTGAAGGGAAAAACTTTAATATTTTACAGAGACAACTTCTCATACTTCTCATCTTAACATACCATAATTATGCACCATATTACACACCTATTGTTTGGAGACTAAAGAGCAGGACGGGCTTTTCACTACGTTAGGGACAATTTCACAACATTTGTGCTTTTCGCAGGTTATTTAAAACAATTTAAAGCCATTTAGAATTTTCACCGGGTATTGCAGTTTTACAACAAAGCTGCGCAGCTTCTTCAACAACAAGTGACGTCAGCTGGTCCTGCGTGACGCATCAGCGGTTCCGGAAGTAAGATATCTGTTACAGTGTTACTTCTGTACACGTCCTTAAAGAATAAAAAAAAACTGCTTCACACGTCTGAACTCACTTAACATTCTTGTCGCTACAAAATTTGGCCTTTTAAATAGTGAAAATATTTATATATAGACAATATTTTCTCGACGACTCCCTTTGTAAAAGGAAATTTTTGTTAACAGAGTCATTTGTAAGTGGAGGTACCACTGTAATCAGACCTGTTGATTGGACAAGAGCTTTCATGACAATAAAAAGATACACGGATAATCTGTATGACAGAGTAACTGAACTGTTTCAGTAAGTAAAATGTTTTGAATTTCCTAAACAATACGTTTGTAACAGTTCATAAGATCTCAATAGTCATAGATCAGTCAGTAGATGGCGACTTGTTCAATACTAGTTTGTCTGTTCAATAAATGTGTTTAAAGGTTATTGTTTATTAACACAAGTTTCTATCTGTGATGCACCAGCTCTTGAGATTAGATTACATTGACTCTATTAATACCACAAGGGTGAAATTTCTTTGTTTTTACAGCAGCAAACAACAGGAAGCCAGTAAAAATAAAAAGACAGTATACAGAAGAAATACCAAAAGAAAAATTCAACAACGACGGTGAAAAAAAACTGTACCAAAAAGAAAAAAAGTCAAAGAAAAGCCACAATAAATAAATGATTCCACAGTAGTAGTTCAATCGACAGTAAGTAGTGCAATCGATAAAAACAGCTTTTTACTGTATTCCTACATCATAAGATGGTTTTTATAACCATTCATTTGTTTTAGGAGGTTTGGAGGTACAGAAGGCACAGATGTGAAATGCACGGCCCACCACTTCACTCCATTAAAGCCCAAGATTTGGTGTTTTTTTTGGGAATCAAACCATCAAACTTGGTGATAACGGCAGCTCAACTGGTTAAGCAACGGGAATTATACTATATAATAACTGTAAAGAATGCACTGGGCGATCACTCAGTAGAAAAAGATAAATGTGTTTTTATCTAAATGCTTTTTGCAATACCATTACATGACCCACTCTTTACAAAAAGACCCTTGATGTTGTTGTAAATGACCCGGAGGTCTTCCATTAAAGATCAATTCGATCATAAACCCCATCGTGTCCAATGCTTCCCAGTCTTGGGACGGCGAGCAATGAGTTTTAGTCCATTACTCATCGTGAATCATAAAAAGAGCCATTAAAAAGTCATCTAAACAACAGAAGATTTTGCGTCATTAAAAATAATTACATTTGAAGGTTTTATTTTAAGGCGTTATACAATTCATTAGTCCTGTCATTATGCTTTTACAGTAGACAACTCAAATTATATTAATTCAATTCGACATGTGTCGGCGCCTGAAAATGCCATACTGGAACAATCATGTTTGCCCTTCGGTTTAGGCCTCCGCGGCTAGTTAAGTGATTCGTTGGTAATTAGCGGTGCACTTGAAATATTCCCTTTTCTAATCAAGGTGTTTCACACTTTACGGGAGAGAGAGAAAAAGCCTAGAAAATGACTAATTCCAAGACTAATTTGGGTTGAGTCTATTTCTGAAACCCTGTTTAAAATTAAGCCGCAAATAGCTAGACCCCTTCGCTGCCGCTAACTATCAGACAAAGTGCAGAGTTAATTTAGCGTTCTGAGAGCATCTCCACCGACTCTGATCTATTTTTTGCTGATGTGTCTTGGAGGCTCGTATGGAAATGACATGTCTACCGTTTAAATGATATGGAGTTACACAGAATAATTTATTCTCAAAACGCAATTCCGACATAGAGAGCTATGAATACATAATATGACCTTTATTTCCATTATTAAACACCTTCATATTTTTTTATTAGTTAATGGAATAGACACAAAATTACAAAATAGCTCAACAAAGTGCAGTTTCTTGAAAAATGTTAAGAATGTAAAAATGTAAACGTGTTTTTTTAACTGTCCAAATGGTTTATTTATGCTTTGCACGTATTTTCAGAATTTAAATAGTATAAATGGGCGTATTCCGGTTTACACTGACTAGTATCTTCGCAGACAGATTTATGTTATTTATTGCCATGTTATTGTGTTTCTTTGAATACATTTTTGTTGCAGTGTTATTTAGCCACTGCTGAGTGTCGCTGCATGGATAAGGATATGGATTTGGATCCTGTATTCAAAAAAACTCTCAAAACTCACCTATTCTACTTGGCTTTTGATCATTGAACTCTGAAAAAAATATATAGATAATTTTTTTGGTTTTCCCTCAATATTTTGTAAAGTGTCCTTGAGTGTTTTTAAAGGCGCTATCAAATGCAATGTATTATTATTATTATTATTATTATTATGGTTTTTTTATTTTTGTTATTCAGGTAAATTTGTTATTTATATATTTTTATTTTATTGATATTATATATTTTAAAACTGGTTGTGTGTGAGGTATCGTAGCCTAGTGTAGTATAGCGTGACTAAAGTTTCTTTATTTCTGTTAATGAGCCATTAAAAGCATATAGGCATGTCTGCCTCCGGAACCATTATTTAAAGAAAGCGCACAACGCAATTTAAAGAGTACACAACACAGAAGCGCAACGCTAAAGAAAGATTTTTTATTTATTTATTAATAATTTTTTTAGACTGGTTTGTATTTAGTAGTAATTCAGTGCGCTTAATCTTTAGTTCCGTGACACAAGCCTCATTTGTTTCACTGTTAAAGATGAAATTGGAGAAACCGCTACTGTGTCGTGGCTTTAAGTTATAACTACAGCTAATACATCTGGAAACAACAGTATAAAAATATGAAAAATAATGAAGCACTTTCTTGCATCTGCTAATAAATCTAGAGTGATTTTCGCAACACTGTTAAGCAATGCATTTTTTATTTATTTTGTTTTTTTTTCCAAAACTCATCTTGTCAACGTTTGCATGAAATTATACAAAATATTACATACAAAGTGTGTGTAAGAGGACGAGGCATAAAACAAGGATCTCAATATAAATTTGAGTATTTTTATAAGACACTGGATTATAACGGGCACCAGCAATAAAAGTTTATTTTATATAATTATATTTTTTTCAAAACACAAGGCACCGAATTCTAAGCCGCATGAAACAGGGAAACAAACTTGATGAAACTCTTTCACAATAAGTCAACATAGTCATACATTCATGGATTGTTCAATCGTCTTCCACAAATTCAATTAGATGGCCTGTGGGACCAGACTGGTTTTGCTCTTCATTGTAGAGACTGTTTGCTCACAACTCGCTCGCAATTGCTTATTTCTAAAAAGCATTGAAAGAGTTATTACCCAGTCATTATTTTTGAACTAGTCAGTTGTCTGAAGATCTTCTCCAATTCAAAGATCCCTACATATGTTTGCGAATAAAACCATTTATTTAGTGCAGGCCACAATTAGCACCTTCAGGGGCCGGATTTGGCCCACGGGCCGTCGGTTGGGGATCTAGATGTTCAACATACAGCCATCAGCTTCCCAAGGAAAACATGAAGCGCTCCCACAGTACAATCTCACAGCATCTTCGCTTTGGAGAAAAGTGTGTGATATCAACAGAACGTAAGTGACATCATGAGATGAAAAAAATCCCATCTGAAAGATTAAAGGCTTCCAAACCTGCAGAAGACATCTTAAGGCTGTTCTCTACGGTGCCAGCATTTGTGTCTGTTTTACAGTGGCGCTTTGAAGGCAGAGCGTTGCCCTCTCCAGGATGTAACAGTGTTGTTTTGAAGGTTAATTCCTCAGCAGTGTAAAGAGCAAACGCTCTAAAGCATTGCCCCCCTGCCATCCTCTGTGCTTACAGAAAAAAGCGCTGAGATAAAGGGCCTTGCACAACCTTCCACACTGAATGAAGCTCACAAGCCGCTTCTGTGCTCCTGAGTGTGAATCCCCTGGGTGCTTCACCTCCCCTCCATCTCCCCCCTTCCCCGAGACTCTCTTTCTCCCTGACAGAGAGCAAATATTTCACCCAGACTCTAATTGCCAAAGGCTGCGGGCTTCTCCGCCATTGCCATTGCACAGACTGCAGCGCCTTGATCTACTCTGGACTGGGCTGATGGATGCCTCTGAAATGTTAAAGATGACTGACCAGGAAATTCTCAAGACTGCAGAGGAAAAAAAAGAATGATTACCTTTTCTGTCTGGGTAGAGGAGCGTCTCTTGCTAATCGGATAGAAAACCTCAACTAAAAACGTTTAACGAATGGATTTGGTGGAGATTTCCGTCAGTGTCAGTCGTGGAGCTTGGATCAAACTTTAAGCGCACTTGTGAATGTTAATACTTGAGCGGCGTTCTTTCGGAAAACACAATATCTAATCCCGAGAGCACTTTGTTTTTATACGTAATCCAGAGCGCTAATGTCCCATCTAAATAAAAACAACTAGTCGAGATCTGGGTTCTTGAGTAGAATTCCTTCTGTAATCAAGGCTAGATGTACAGTCTATATTTGTATTGGACTATAAAGCGCGTAAAACCCTTACGTGTCGTAAAATCTTTGGTTGTGCTTACTGAGCAATTTTCAATCCCTCTGTGGCAAAAGTTGTCTCTGCATTTGATCTCTCTCTCATCCAAACAGTGAACACACAGACCCGGAGCAGTGGGCAGGTTCTACTCAGTTGTAGAACCAGTCAGATTGGGATTCGAACCTACAAGCTCTTGGACACAAGGTCCAGTTGGAATGTGGGAGCATAGGAGAAGATTGTGATATGGCAAGCCAAACTAACACTTACTCGCCAATACTAGTCAAAGTTAGTTTGGACTAGTCACTACTCACGATAAGAAGGTTGAAACATTGTTGCTAGTCAGTGCTAGTGTCAAACACACAAAAAGCGACTAGAAGATGCTTCATGAAGAGTCTGAGAGGTTTAAATGTTAACTTGGCTACAAATCTCTCTGTATTGATCTGAAATCGGAATGTCATCATTTACGTACATGCACAGTAACAAATCTCTCTAAACGTCAATCGATATTTTACAGAAAATTACAGCTTTTGTGTATTGATGGCAAGTTGCTGTTTATAACAATGCATTAGGGGAAAACTGAAGAGTTCCTGCTTTCTTTTGCTTCTGAAATGCTACACTCAAAATTTAAATCATTGAATAATAACAAAAACGTGTAATGGAGTAATTTTTACAGTCTCAAGGTCTCCGTAATTTTAGTGTTAATTTTGTTCGTCAACGACTCTTTTTTCATGACAAAAACGAAAAGAGAACTATATCCCACTTATGGGCCGACGCGTAAACTACATTTATTGACACTTTCGTCAACAAATAAAAACTAAACGAAAATGCCTTTTGTGACTACGTTTAATCATAATCTGTAATCCAACCATAATCACAGGAAAAAATAAAACAAACTTGAAACACCATCTTCTTCAGACAAAACTTCTTTTTTTTTAATCACCATGCAACCATTTGTTACTATTAAACGTGATGCAATTATAATTTGTTTTGTTTTACTGTATTTAATTTCATCTTTGTTGAGGTTTTATTTATGAGACTACATTTATTTGGATTGAAAGAAAAGTTCATAAAAATTAATTCAAAGTATTAATTAAATTAAAAGTTTTAATTAGAATTAAACAAAAATAAATGTTTTTTCAAATAAGCAACTTTAGTAAACATTTGGAATATATAACTGCAAAATCTGTAATTTAGTCGACTAAAATATTGTGGTATTTATTCAACTAAAAGAAGACTAAAACTAAATTAAAACTAAAACTAAATTAAAACTAAAACTAAATTAAAACTAAAACTAAATTAAAACTCTTTGTCAAAATTAACACTGCGTACTTTTACTCAAGTACGATTTTAAGGTACTCTTTACAACTCTGCTTTTTAGAGCATTGTTGAAAATTTTGAGTGAATTAGTCGATAAAGTTTGTTTTGTTTCATGTGCCTATTATTCGCCAACTTATATCCTATAAATACGATAGACAATCTACCACTTTCGGTATTTCAGAGCTGCCAATGACACACTGACAACGTCAACGCCAATTGCGGGGAGCCATCTTCAACCACATCAACCATGAAGCCACCCAAAACAAAACGTGCAGGGCGAGGTGAGGTGGTCCGGCGGGGTGGTGGGCAACAAAGAGAGCCTAACCAGGCATGAAATCTGTCAGTGTCTTCTGCTACATGGTGTGATTGCACTGACATTGTTTGGAAGCTCCTGCTACAAATAGCCCTGCCGCAGAGTGGGGGGAGGGGGGCCTTCGTTCCTCTCTCCTTGCATTTCAAAGGTTGAAACCTGATCCAGCGTCTTCCTGCTGACAAAGCTAAATGCCAGGTTTGAAAATTCGCAACACATATAGTGACACGCGCACTGGAGCCTCGCAATCTCCGTCTCACCATCCAATCGCATCAGGACAAGCCAGATGATGCTGCAGCTACAACTCGCCAGAACTTTGAAAGTGACTTCACGAGGAGGCGAGTTGTCACCATAAGAGACCCTGTAGCACTTATAGACGAATCGTGACTTATAGACGGGTTTTGCAAAGCTTTGTCATGAATAGTTGCAATGCATGATGGGACTTGCGAGTTAAACATCTGAAGAATCTTGAGGTCGTAGAAAGCACTTGGCCAAATGGTTTTTCTTTGAAATAAGTTAATATATACGTAACCAAAACCGTATATAAAAAACGTAAACGTACATTAGTTTTTTTTACAGTTATTTTACTGCTAAATTTTGCCACACGGCTCGTCTAATGCCTTTATATCCGCCACTTTACAAACGCTTGATCTTTTTTTTTTTTCCAGGTGGGCAAAAGCTGCAAATGTGCGTTTCCTTCCCTGCCCCCAATCCCGTGCGTCAACCCTTTCAAACGCATTAAGATGCTCTAGGCACTTGGGTTTTTCCTCTCACTTTCACTGGCTCTCTTTATCTTTGTCTCAAGTCAGAGGGCTTTTTTTTTTCCTCCCCGAACCATTCTTTTTTTTTTTTTTTTTACAAAAGAGATCCAAACACAACAGAGCGAGACAAAGGAAGGCTGTCAACAAAATAAGCCGGCAAACAATGAGATGTAGATGTGTGACTGTGGAAATGCAGTGGCAGAAGATGAATAAGTTAGATGGAGAGGAGGTTACCGGTGCAGGAGATAAGCCAGGTGCTATCTTCCAGGAAAAACACGATTCTCACAGGGATAAGGAGAACTCTCCAGACTGAATATCCCTTTAGCCCCTCATACGGGAAGTTTATGAAGAGGCGTATTTATCTCCAAGGAAAAGAGAAGGACTTTGTTATCAGATGGTGCCAATTTTACACACCTTTTGCATGCCGTTACTGCGGGCTAGAGTGTGAAGTTACAAAATATGGCCCATTTTTTCAATTTTGTGTGGAAAAGGGATGCATGTGACTGGGAAATTGGGTTAAAAAGTTTAATGATGGATGTAAAATCTTTAATATCAGAATCTGAATCAATCAGCAACAAGGATTTAGATGTGGTCTGACTCCATCTTTTGTTCCCTCTTATTCAGAAATGCAAGAAAAATCTAAAATAGAATAAAAAAAGAAATTGACCATGAACATTTAAATAATGAAGAAAAAAAAAGAACTGCCTAAAATCAATAAGACTGGTGTTTAAATTGCGTTAAAATCCATGCACAGAGACAAATCTCTCTACATTTACATCAATGTTTTACAGCAAAATTCAGTTTTTGCGTAATGATGGCAAGTTTATGTTTATAACAATGCATTAGAGGAAACATTGAGAGTTACGGCTTATTATATTTTCTGTCTGAAGTTTTTTTTATCATAAACAAAGCCATTCAGATTTCCTTTCTTTGAATATGTAAACAAATGATAAAGACTTTGTGACTATAGAATTTATATATACATTGTATGATTCTAAATAATTGTTTCTTTATTTGAATTCATTTAAAATTCATAACAAATATATAAATTAATTTAAAATTTTAAATTGTTGGCCCAATAATTATTTAAAGTCCAAACTCTGTACAAATGCAACAGGTATTACTCCTCACCGGAGCCGAACTTTTAAAATATTATATAATTTTATAAAATATTTGAATAACTTTTTTTAACCCAAGAACCACCACGTAAAGGGCAAACTCCCTCTTTTTATATTATATATTTTACTTGAGTATTGTGCTACAAATCGAAAATGAATAATAACAGCACTGATCTGTAAATTAAAAACACGGTAGGAAATCATGATATTATAATTTGATTCCTTTTCAAGAAACAATCAGCTTTCAGATTTATTAACATTTTGATGTTGAAAAATGTTGCTGACACAAAGCCACTGATATCAAGCGCATCAAATCTGCCCATCACCTTTTAATAACTCAAAAGCATTTCGACCAGCCACAAGACGCCACATTTCATTTGACAAAACCTCGTCCGGCTCTTTCACAGACGCCGTCATATTGTTCCTGACACAAAGTCGCCGGTTATTTTCCGGAGACGCGGATCTGTGTTGAAAGTCAATGGCTTAAACACTTAATTAAATCTCGGTAAAGCACAAAAAAGCTTTTATAATGTTAACGTCAAGGAAAAAAAACGTACAAATCATGTTGTTTAGCAGCAAAGAAGCGAGTAAAACTAGGAACATCTGAACAATGTTCAATTAACAAAGCCACTTAATGTGCATCATGCATTCACTTTGTCAATATGCGCGGCTTAATTAGTTGAGCTTTTAGTTAATTGGTTTATGTGAAAAGACGCATTGAGTCATGAGTTGCTTTGTAAAGTGATGATTAATTAAAATGTTCAGCCTCGTGCTATCGAATCTACTGTCGAGTCCTTCAAATCACAGCTGTGACAACAAAGCATCTCCGGATATTTCTGGAACGTCGGAGGTTTAAGTCACGACAAGAATTATGATAATGAAGTGCCACTGTAATCATTATGACGGAATGATTTCATGCTTTCATTGGGATTTTCTCTTTATATGAACTCTGCAATTCACATTAAAAATATTTTTGATTGTTGTTTTTGACGTTGTTCCGCCATTTTGAATCATTGAGGTGTTAAATGTCATTTCTATATGAGGTAATGAACCTCAAAAATGAAGAACTTTTTGTTTACCACGTTTTCAGTTTTTTTCCTCCTATAAAATTTCCAAATTTACACACATTTAGGAAAAATGAAAAGTGCACTACCAAAAATAATATCAAGCATTCTGTTTTCAAGCACATGGATTATTATGCAAAATGTATCATTTCAAATTACATTTATTTAAAATTTGTAAAAACATTTTGATTAATTTAATAATTTTGGGTCTTATGTTCATTTAAAGTCCACCCTCCGTACAAATACAATAAGCAGTATTTGAGGCCGAACCTGTTAAAAAATTGTTTAATTATATTAAATATTTTGATAATCTATTTTAAACCTAACAACCATCATGGAAAACCACTCTTTGCTGCTTGCAGCTATATTTACCTTGAGTATTGTGCTATAAATCCAAAAACTAATTTAAAATGTAATTAAACGTGGGTATTTACAGATCATTTACAGAACTTACAGTGTGGTAAATCATATTACAGTATGTTGTTAGAATCCACAGCAGCCAGTTATTTTTCCACGTTATTTTCCTAAAAATAAAAAATATTTTTTTTTCTTCAAACTCATAGAGAATTAAGCAATGAATTGGCATTGAGCCTGAAGCGCTCTGTGTTTTATTGTCTATATTTTTATAGCGAAACAGACTGATATAAAAACAATAGTTTGGTTATGTAATGCTTTTTAGCGCTAATATCTACATGAGTGGCTGTCTCTCACTTGCATTAGTCATTCTGGAAGCATTACACGCAGACCGAACGGGAACATGAGCCTTTTACATAACCACTCATTCCCAAATTCTAAATATCACTTGCCAATCCAGACTCACTATTACAATCTTCTCGCACTGTCATGAACTCCACAGATCAACTTTGAAACAGAATTTCCAATGCGGGTTTTTTATTGTTGCTGTCCGGCGGCAGAGTTCTGTACCCTTAGGGAAGAGAGAGAGAGAGAGAGAGAGAGAGAGAGAGAGAGAGAGAGAGGTTACGATGAAAATCCGTTTTTAAGAATGAAGACCATCTGCCAGGCACCGAGAGGTCAAGAAGACGTTGGCAAGCTGTTTTGTGTTAATTCTTTCTCCGTCAGTATAAACACACCAGTAAAATTGCTTATCAAACGGGCATGAATAAAAATACCCGTAGGATTAAATGCCAAAGTGCATGAATATTTCCATAACTGACTTGAATATAATAATATTCAGAATAATTACTACAACAGACTGGAGGGAAATCTGAATTGGAACATAATTCATCAATCCAAACCACTTTTCCATATCTGGGTCACGGGGAGCTGGAGCCAATCCCTGCCACACTGAGCCTAAAGGCGGGACACTGGATTGGTGGCCAGCCAATCACAGAGCAGAATGCACAAAAACACAAGCTCACACTCTCTCTTTCTTTTAAGGAATCTTTTCACTTTTTCTTTTTAAATTTTTATCACTTTACTGGCCGGGAGTAAACCAGGAGACCCGGAGGAAACCCAGGCAAGCACAGGAAGAACATTCCACAACTTTATTCTGGAACCTGTTCTGTAGTTACACACGCATAGTTACAAATTTCAAATTTAGTTCTTTATATTTCATAAAGACTCAAATTCATCCACTTTCTCCTATTACACAGAAGTCATTGCGAAAACTCTTGTGCCACCATGAGTCAGTTTTCTTGATCCATAATGGTGTCGGTATAAAACACGGATTTTACGATTCTTCAATCCACAAAGAGTTTTCATGAAGCCTAATAAAACACAGTATTTTCAAACTACATATTAAAAATGTATATATTTTTACATGTATTCGAAAAAATGTTTAAGCTAAAACAATCAATCACTCTGGGAAACAATCTTCTACAGATCTTTGCAGGCTCGCGTGATGGAATGGACTTTTATAGGTTGTGCAACTTTAAATGAACAAGTGGAGCGATAAACGGCATGGATCGGAGTCAAGAATCGCATGGCCTTGATTTCTAAGAACTTACGTAATGGAGTCGAGAGAGAGAGAGAGAGAGAGAGAGAGAGAGCACAGACGGAGGGAAGACACAGGAGATAGTTGGATTCTATACGTCTTCATTAGTGTCCGAGTTAGGAAGACCAGCAGAACCAGAAACGTTTTCTTATTTAAACCCTCCTCTATGAAATTTACCACACGTCTGCCATTGTTTTTTTTTACCCCTTAAATAAAAAATGCACAGTTGGTAGAGCAACTAGTATTTCAAAGCAAAACACTTGGCGAAAACACCATTTGTGCGCCGCTGTGATCAGTCAAGCGAGACGGAGAATAACAAGGATGAGCACAATGAACTCAAAAATGTCACACCACTGCCACAACTAGCATGTCAAATTGTACTTTTAAAAACCCAGCAAATGGCACAAAAAAACCACTGGTATTTACAGTTTTCCGAGGAGAGGTTTTCTTTTCGAATGACAATGTGTTGAAGCTTCCAACAGACGGGCTGTTTTTAACCGATTCGCAGAAGTGTCAGACATCCCACGGTGTGAAATCAGACTGAAAAGACACATGTTCTCAAAACTTTGTTTGTGGTGATTGTTGCGGTTCTCACTCGTTCGCTCGGAAACAACTTTCCACTTTGGATTGGAACTCTATAGTGCAGACGTGAAGACTTCAGTAAAGTAGTAAAGTATTTTTTTAATATTTTATTATTCAATATTTAATTATTTAAATATAAAATTATTTAATTTTATAAGAATGTGAAAAACAATGTTCATTTCAAACAATCTCAAAGAAATCTTCTTTTTTGAGGTTATATAAAGGTTCATTTTTGAGGAATATAGAAATATAGAAAATACATTTAACACCTCAATGTTTCAAAATGGCAGAACAAAAAAAAAGAACAAAAAGTGCCTCAATTAAACTCAAAAGTGCAATAAAGCGCAGACATGTTCAGGTGATATCGCTCATAAACAGCATGCAGTACCTTCAGCATCCTGCAGATGGCGATATCACCTGTACAACCCCGGTAGAAAAACATAACAATCACAACATAACAAGCAACAGTAAGTGTCCATTCAAATGTACTGGAGTAAAGAGTACAGACACTCAATCAAGAATGTAGTAAAGTACTGAGTAAAAGTTGCTTCTATTTTTCACACCCAGTACAAGTACAAAGTAGCCAAAAATAACACATTTAAGAAAAGTAATATAGCCCATTTACTCAAGTACTTTGCATCACTGCTTCAGACATTTCTGAAAGACAAACATAAAGACAAATCTCCAGCAGCGTTCGATGCTAAACTGTCACCAGTGAACTTTACAAATTATTGAAAGAAAGAACTGTTCAACAAACTCTGTGACAAAGAGCAAAACCTTAATGACATTTCCACATCACAGACCATCATCTTCATTCCAGAATCAATGTGACAAATCTGGACCCAAACTATTTTCTTTTTGCATATGTTTGGGTAACTAGACTCACTATACATATCCTTATTTTCCGATTGTTCCTGCAGTATAAAATGTTTGATATCGTTGATCTACAGGATAGTGTTTGTCGTTCAGATCGTTTCCTTAAAATGAGTCGACATCAAAAACATGCTCAGCAAAAATGTAAAGTCCGGATTTCACTTTGTGAGTCCTGTCAAAACTAAAAAAGTTGAAGGTGCAGGGATCTAGAGTGAAAAGTGACATTCTCACTCGCAAAACACAACGAGTCTTACATATATAAGCTATAGCTACATCTGGCAAACGCTCACAGATTCTCTGCCACTCAGAAGACAGCAGCTAAATCACTATGTATGGAAATTAACACCTCTCTTACAGCCCACAGGCAGGAAATAGGACACAGCTCGCATAATTTAAGTCTTTAGTTCAACAACACGACGCATTGTTTAAAGCACCAGTTAAACTGTGATGGTTTTCTGGTGGTACCGTGGTTGGGACCTGGTCTCGCTAACCGAGGCGATGGAGGTCCTTGAGCAAGACACTGACCCCCACATGCCCCCCGACCCCATGGTTTAAAGCTGCCCACTGCTCCGGGTTTGTTAATGCAGAAAACTCACTTTATTTTACAGTTCCTTACTATTGAGTTCTTGTACTTTCTTCATGTTCTTCTAATTATTAATAATATTATTGTAGTTATTTAAATAAAAAATATATTTGGCCGTTTTGTTGTTACTATGTGGTCTTTATTTGTCATAGAATAAGTTGCTGATCATTTTCTGTGCTTTTTTACTTTATTGTCCCGATTCTACTTTTCTATTTCTTGCCATTGATTTGTAAGGGAAGTTGCCTTTCAAGCCTTCTCAATTCATCACCGTTCCTCGTCGAAACATCATCAAATCTTGAAAAGTGCTTTCTCGAATCATCGTCTACGATCTACATCTTTTTGAACTTCGGTTTTCCTTGTATTCAACTTTTTTCATCGTCTTAAACCCACTGACTATGAATAGGATTCCTCGTTCAGCTTTCATTGCTCATTCTCTTTTCTGTTCATTGTAGGAACGTAGATTCAGCTCTAAACATTTTCTTTCTCTATCCATTGAGATCAGCCTCTTCATATCTGCTACAGTTGAGTTATCACAGTTTGTATTTGGGCTCCAATTTTCATCTCGGTGAGATACAATGGAGCTTCTCCCGTCAACACACCATCAACTTTTATCAACTTTTTTGGCGCTTCCTCCATTTCACTGGTGTCAACTTTTACCTTTCTTTAACGTATTATTCATAGGATTGACATTTTTCCTTCTTCCAAGAATCATTCTTAGCATTGTGACAGGACATATCACATACTTATATAAGTCATATCTTTTAATATATTATAGTTATTTATACTGGTTATTCAGTGTGTACATTTTACCGTTATCACATTTTTCTTTTTGCATTAGTAGCAATAGTAATTTAATTGTAACCCTTCTATTCTATTCTATTCTATTCTACACAGTTTTCGACTGGCACTCTAAAACATAACGAGTTATATATTTTAATGGAATTCATCCAGAATCATGTAAAGTGAAGTGAGTTTGACATATTGCAGTAAAAGTCATATTTGTAGTATCGTATAGTAGTTTTTGCTAATCCAGTCGCATTACCCGTGACTTGCACGGAGACACACACTTCCTACAGTCCTTTAACGCACAACAACACGGCTCTGGCTGTGTGTGATCGACCTTTGGTCCGTCATCATAAGACAACCAGTTTCCAGCGGGTCCAAAGGTGGTCGACATCACATGGCCGGCCTGTGTCCACACTGTGCTTTTCCTCCTAATTCCAAGCCACACTGGAGGAATGGCACGAGGGGGGGGAAGGGTCGGGGGCTGCGATGGAGGAATGTGGATTTTATAACAAGAGCTGAACACCATCAGAAGGGGAAAACAGTGGAACGGCGGCACGCACTGACACACAGTTGTCACAAGGGCATTCCGGCCCTGGAAAGCCAGTGGAAGGAGAAAAACAAAGTCAGCAGCATTCCGAGTATTCCCGCTCTCTCTCTCTCTACGAGTCAGGCTCTGTCTTCCACCCGCGTGTTAAACTCTGTCACACCGAGTCGAGAATCAGACGCAGGGAGGGATGGCAATGGCCTCGGGGGAGGGAAAACAGTTCCTTCGTGAGGCCTGTCGGAGCTGGAAGATTGAGGGAACGCCGGGCAGGAATTCTGGAGCCGGAGAAGGGGGTTCTGAGAGCAAATGAATAAAGGCCATTCTTCATACGTGGAGCTATGCGGACTTAAAGAGAAGGCTGTTTGTTTGGGGCTTGTTTTGCTTTTGTGACCTTAGTGCTTGCAAGGTCGCGAACCCCCTGCGGAGTCCAGCGGCGGCCTGGAGGATTCCATATCAGACTCATTTAGTTGTTTCTCTTTCCTGCGGAGATGCAAAAGCTCGCTTGTCTTCAGAGCAAACACAAGTGAGAGAATAAAAACAAAGCTTTACTGGGTTTTCACCAACTAGGAAGCAGATAATGATCCCTTCCACACACACAAATGCATTTATTATCGGGGCTAAATGGAATCAAATGATTGTTCTGAAGATGTTTTTCAGACCAGATGGACTTTAAGTCTATAAAAGGTGTTTAAAGCATTACAGGCGAATGACGTGTGAAAATGATACGAATAGAAGATGTGAATAAAGATGTGAAAAAAACACACTTTTATTCTAATCCTTGTATAGAATTATATGGTAATTTGAATTGAGAAAAATGTTTCTAGCATCTAGCAGATTATTTTATCCAGGAATATTCACATTGTATTACCGTCACAATTTTCGTTGCACTCGAACCCCAGGACTTGTAATCTTCTAAACACCATTCTACTGACTGGCTAGAAGGGAAACTATATTTTTGAGGCTATTATATTTCTAAATATGAACACTACAGTTGTATATATCGAATGTATTGTCAGTACAATACACCTTAAGCTAAGAATTTAACATTGAAATAAACGAGCAGAACAATTCCAGGTAAACCAGATACATACAAAAACATATTGAGCTTGATACCCAAAAAATAAAAGTTCCATACGTCAAACTGCTTTTTTTTTCTAATTATCGGACAGATCAAAGGCATAAAGTGTCAAAAAAAAATAAAAAAGATTTAGATAGAAACATTAAACAAAGAAACTTAAAGAAAATTAAAGAGATTAAAGAGTTTAAAATGATTGACAATTCCATAGGAACGTCATGTGACCCAATAAGACCATTTGTCCTAATCTGATTGGTTAGAAGCTATAAAAGTTTAAAAATAACAGTAGCATACATTGTGCTATAATTCATCAGTAATATCCAACACAACTATATGATAATAAAAAACTTGTGATAATTTATGTGCATTGTTAAAATTCTATGTTACTATAATTAATTTCTCTTTTTTGATATTTAGCTGCCATAATTGAAAAAATAAAGATGTTTGAAAAAGATTCACAGAGGCATTGTACAGTCAGATACAGATACAGTCAGCGCAAAACGGAATTTGACAAAATAGTTCATCAGAATCCCATTCTCGTGAATGAAGATTGCCGCACGATGCCGACAGCGTAATAAAGCATCCGGCGCGATGCTGATGGGACTGAAAGCAGTGCCTTTCACCTACTATTTGATGAGGGCGATAAATGACTCATCTGGTAAGTTTTGTAGCAGTAAACATTTGTCATGATGTTCTGCTGCAGTTGCCTGGCAACCTTTGCGAGATGAGAGAGATAAGTATGGCAGGGCAGCCCACACTGCTCTAATCAAGTTGCTGAGATGAAGCTAATTATTGCTCTGGTGAAATTTGAGGACAAAGACAAAGTCCTAATCTTCCCTCTAGAAAACCCGTTTTGCAGTGGTTTTCAGACGTGGTGCATGAACGACAGAGCATGTAATGCATGAAAAGATTGCTTAAAACACAATAAAACTATTCATTTGTGTTCTATAAATCCATTTAAATTAGACCTCCGATGATCTGAAATGAACTGATACTAATGATGTCAAAAGCATGTAATGTATGAAAAAAAAATTGAACTATTCAGTAGAATTCTATAAATCAATTTAAATTAGACATGCGATGATCAGAAATTAACAAATAGATAATAAAAATATCCAAAATTACGACATGGCAATGTTCATCGGACAAAGAGCATATAATGTATGAAAATAGAACTTAAAACACATTAAAACTATTCATTTTAATTCTATACATCTATTTAAATTAGACATCTGGTTATCCGAAATGAACAAATAGGTACTAAAAATATTCAAATTGATGACATGGCATTGTTCATCGAAGAAAAAGCATGCAATGTATAAAAAAATAGTTTAAAACGCAATAAAACCATTCATTTGAATTCTATAAATCCATTTAAATTAGACATCTGATAATCCGAAATGAACAAATAGTTACTAAATATGTCTAAAATAATCTGGGTGTACTAAAGCAAGGCAGCACCAGATAGAAGTCAACGTTTGAGGATGGTTGAGGTTTAATATGTGGGTTCGATTTTCAGGAAAAGCAACTTCTCGCAATGTAAATCGCGTTAATCCTCCGCGTAATCCGGAATTGTCACTATTAGGGCGTTAAATAATGCATTTGTATTATACATCAGACCTGCAGGGTTCAAATCCATCAATCAGGCTTCATCCCGCATTTTGCCAAAGAGACGGTTGCTAACCATCATCCAGGAAGGAAAGCAGAAATGAAACTAAAATGAGGCTTTTCTTCAAACAGCTCAGTTCAAGCATCAGACTGCTTAATTTAATAGCCTCGGGCTGCCAATTACATTCAGGGGAGCAAGCAGTACACTGTCAATTTCATCCTGTTGGGTTGAGTATTAATTTCCAATGACTCTTGTTGCTTGGAGACCGGCATAAAGTTGGATTGCTTCAATGTTTATTTATCAGAGTGCTTTCAGCCGGTGGAGAGAAATAATGCTAGACATACTTAAGATGAGAATAATGTCCTCAGTTCAGTGCCGCAAACTCTGCTCTGTACTCCGGTATTTTCGGATTATGCCGGAGATGGCGTAAATGTGGAGGAGAGAGAGGAGCGCTCCAGCCGTCTCCTCTGCTAATCGTTGCTAAATGACCTTTAGTAAATGACCTGTCGCTGCATCAGCCACAAGCAGCACGTGGGATCGATTCTGGTCGCTTGGAATGTTTTCTTTCCAGTCAATGACAAAAGCATCTGTTGCCATGATAAATACCAAATGTATAAATTAGAGAGACTAAATAGAGAGAGGGTGGGATGGGTGGATGGATGGATGGATGGAATTAATAGATAGACAGACACATTAGATAGATAGATAGATGGATAGATGGATGGATGGATGGATGGATGGATACACAGACAGACTGACAGACAGACAGATAGATAGATAGATAGATAGATAGATAGATAGATAGATAGATAGATAGATAGATAGATAGATAGATAGATAGATAGATAGATAGATAGATAGATAGATAGATAGATGAATGGATGGATGGATGGATGGCAAGATGGATGGGTGGATGGATGGATAGACAAAAAGACAGACCGACAGACAGACAGACAGACAGACAGACAGACAAAGATAGATAGATAGATAGATAGATATATAGATAGATAGATAGATAGATAGATAGATAGATAGATAGATAGATAGATCGATAGATCGATAGATAGATAGATAGATAGATAGATAGATAGATAGATAGATAGATAGATAGATAGATAGATAGATAGATCCTTCCAACTTTGCTCAGATTTAAAAGATTAATTACAAGACACTTTATTTGTACTTGCATTAAAATTAAATCTATATAAACTTAATAATTTTCATGAAACAGATGCTACTATGAGGAGGCAAAAAAAGAAGCTAAAATTAGTCCATAACTATATTTACTAGCACATTACACCTCGGTTTCTAACCCGTGCAATCTAATTTGTCAGGCTCTGTGGAATCTTGATGTTGACCCTGCTTTTCTGTCAGGAGAGTGTGAAATGAAGCAGAAGAGTGTGTGTTCGCCAGGACAGAGGAATTCCACATTCATTTGGTGGCGCTGAGCAGAAGCTCTCCAGACAGGATGGCAACTACAGCGGAGACGGACGTCAGGCCAAAACACCGCATTGGAGATTTCCAAGAGTCAAGAGCTAACACGGAGTTAGTGGGTCACGTGTCTCGTCGGGGTCTTCTTCACACCGAGGGGTCGTTGTTAGCGCGGCGTTATCGCCCGAGAAAATTAATGACACGAGTTAGCGCTTATATAAACACATTCAGCCGTGCAGAAGCAACAACTGGACTCCACATTTACAATCCACACTAAAACAAAAAATAACCACTATAAATACACATACTGTAGATGCCGAAAATGTGTTTGTCATTGTAGTTATTTTCACAAAACTCATTCTTTTTTTTTTTTTCTCAATTTCTCTCTAAAATGCCTTGCCCCTCTAAGACAAAAACCTATTTTCAAACGAGATATTGGAAGGAAAACTAAGTGCTGTTATTCTAAATACTATTTAAAAATATTAAAACTATGTGTGCGTGTGTATATATACACGTACATACATGTATTTACACGCCTATAGGATAATACTCACAAGCTGTTCAAGAAAGATTTTTATCCTGATTTTTTCTTCATTTTATCTCATGATTTTAGAGTCATTTCAGAGAATGATTTGTTCATTTAGCGCTGATGGTGCACACACCTAGCAACACTGCACTGATTCCAGATCAGTCATTTGCTCCAGCAAGAGCCGGAAACTGTTTTTCTGATGAAACCGGGCGTCAACCAGCTCTGAGTTCACTGACTTGACAGCGACACACAGGCAAATTGGGCTCTATTTTTTATTCTCTCTCATATTTCTGTTTAAATTAGGTGGACTTTTCTCCCAGATAAGTGAATAATATTAGGATCCAGGATTTGGCACAATTAGGCGACTGGTCTGAATAACCGGTGATTTAGATAACTAGAGGTGTAAAGAGTACATGAAAAAGTTGCAAGTCATCAATTTCAAGGAGACTTGAGTAAAAGTTGTAGTATCCAAATTTCAAAGAACTTGAGTGTTTTACTGAATGGTTTTATTACTTAATATAGAAATAAAATCGAACACCTCAATGTTTCAAAATGGCAGAACTCATTAGATAACAAAAAGAACAAAAAGTCGGTCTAAGTCAAACTCAAATGTGCAAAAAAGTGCAACCGCTAATTCATGTTCACATGATTTATATTGACATTGATATTGACATGATTCACATTACATAAAGTGCCTTCAGCATCCTGCAGACGGCGATATCGCTTTAGAAATTTATCGCGGTAAAAAAAGATGCACTTGTCGTGCACAAGTACAATGTAACAAGTCACGATAAGTGCCTATTCAAATGTAGTGGAGTAAAGAGTACAGACAGTCAGATACTCAATCACAAATGTAATCAAGTAGAGAGTAAAAGTTGCTTCTACTTTGGAGTAAAAAGTAGCTTTTGAAACACTCAAGTAAAGTCCATTTACTCAAGTACTTCACAGCAGAATTGGCGATATATGGAGTTGTGCAGTGGGATTAGCAGCGTTGAGTGTCTGCTCAGTTGTGTTAACCAGGCTTTGACTGCGACAGAAGGACTTACACTGGTTACAGATGTGCAACAGGATCCTGCTTGTGTTCCAGCATTCAGTCACTAAAATATCTGCAGTTAAATGAGACAGCAGAACATAAGTTTGCAGCTTAGCCCGGGGATACGACAGAGGGCAGATATGTATAATTAAATATGTGCTTCAAATAAAGCCACAGAAGATCTATTTTCAACATCAGACACTGGGTTTGAAACTCTGGCGTTATTATAAAGTCTGACCTTCTGCACGAGTGAGAAACACATTCAGGGGAATAAATCAATAGGAACCTTGATGAACTGTGGAGGTGTAATTGTTGCAATAGTTGCTTCATGCCTCAGCACCTTCTAATTGACTAAACTTAAAACTTAACCCTACACGAGCCGCGCGGACGCAACACTTAAACAAGCGCCAGTTAATTGATTCGTCCTAATTTTGTCGGGAGAATTATGTCCAATATTAAAGTAATCCGGTGCGTGGACGATGAAGAAATACAAATAAAGAAGAAATAAATACAAATACAAATAAAGAACAAATAAAAATCCGTCCTAAATTATGTCCGATATCAAAGCAATCCGGTGCGTGGATGATGAAAACATACAAATCTGAATAACTAATGATACTATCGGTTAAATAACCGGTAAATAATGTCTTAATAAATAAGCGTAAAGGGTAGCTGAAAACCATACTGGCGTAAAAGTACGGATACCTTACTGTAAAGATTACTCTATTACAAGTTACAAGTCACAAATTCCAAGAAGACTTGAGTAAAAGTTGTAAAGTATCCAATTGTAAAAGAACTAATGTATTTTATTCGAGTTTAGGCTCAAAAAAACAAGAAATGTGGGACACTTTATTTATGAGCAATTATTTCCTAATATATAAAGGAATTATAACACCTCAATGTGCGGACGCAACACTTAAATAAGCGCCAGTTAATTGATTCGTTTAAATTTGTCGGGAGAATTATGTCCGATATCAAAGCAATCCAGTGTATGGACGATGAAGAAATCCAAGTCTGAGAGAGTCCGGTCTGGCTTGTAAGTGTGGAGGAAACATGCCATCACAAACGGAGACTCGCGGCTATAATCCATTCGTCTTTCAGACAGACTCATAAAAAACAAAGATCTGTTGAGAAAGTCCAGGAAGTGCGATAGGCTCCGCGAAAAATTCCTCCCTCACAGCCATGAGGAGCTAAAAGGCAATTTAGACATTATGGAAATACGTTAGCGTTGAGCTAACCAGGACTATATAATGAAATTAAACGTATCACTAAAATAAGAACGTTAGACATTGCAACACACATCACGGTTAGTCAATACGCTCGGCTGACAGGAAGATTAATCATTTGAGAATATTGGCAGATCTGTCCAGAAATGGCAACGCATTGCCTTCCCTCTCTAATCTGATGGCAAAATCTCAAAGGGGATCGGAGATGATCAGCTCTATCGTCAGTAGTAGCAAACATGGCCGAGCCTAATGGTCCATATCAAACGGCCATGTGACGCAGAAAAGCTCAACTGCACACATTCATCCGGACAAGCTTATGCAGAATACATCTACCTCAAATGAACAAAAGTATATATATATTATTATTTTTTTTTTTACAAGCCATTTCAACTTTAGTGGTGATTTCACAGCAATACAAAATTTAAAGAAGCAATCTTCTATACAAAATCCACAATATTGTGTCCTGTCAAAAGGTTAAAGCAATAATTGTCTTTTGTTTTAAAGCACATATTGTTAATTTATATAAAATTGATATAATGTAGTATTATTGATAAGAACAGAGATGGATAGATTGGATGGATTAGGCATAGATGAACGATTGGATGAATGGAGAGAAAGTGAGTGAGTGAGTGAGTGAGTGAGAGAGTGAGTGAGTGAGTGAGTGAGTGAGTGAGTGAGGGAGAGATATGGTTGGTTTGTTTGTTGGTTGGTTTGTTGGTTGGTTGGTTGGTTGGTTGGTTGGTTGGTTGGTTTAAAAAAAAAAAAAAGAAAGAGAGAGAGAAATGAATGGATGGATGGATGGATGGATGGATGGATAGATAGATAGATAGATAGATCTATCAGATAAAGAGAGAAGAGAAAAAGATAGAAAAAAATATAGATAGAAAGAGAGATGGAGAAAAAACGCTCAGTCCTGATCTAATACACAGATTGATTTACAACCACACAGGAAATCCTCGACACTACAGGTAGACGAGTAAATCATCATGATCCAATCGCACAAATCATGTTGCTGCTCGAACTGGAAGTGAGCGAATGTTTACAGCAAACAATCTAATACTGAGCAAAACTGTCCAGCGAATATCAACCTGCATGTCCTCTGCATCCACAAGCCCAGGAGACCCGATCTGTTCATTTCCCATACACACTCTAGCACACTATAGGAAAAACACTGATGGGGACACAACAGAATAGCTAAAGATAAACATAGACAAACTTCAAACCAGAAGGTGAAACATGCCAATGCTAACAATGCTAACTGCTAACATAGCTATCTACTATTAGCTGGACTGTTTGTGCTTGTTTAGAACAAAATGGTGAAGGGCTTTCGATTGTTTTACCTTGTGAGTTCAATTTTATTTAGCCACTTTGTACATATCATACCTCTAACGCAACTGTATGATAGGAAACAAGACGTGAAGACACAAAGTTTGAGCTTCATCTGGAGTAGTTTTGTAATGAGTGAATTGGTTTCCATTTAAATTCCACTCTCATTGTTCATTTCAAAATTGACAGCCACTCCACGTGAGTCAAGGTAGAACATGACCAACCCATCATGGCATGATTCAGATGAATTATTCGTCCCAAATCCCAAAACTTCATCCCACAATTGATTCAAATGAGTGATTCGTTCATGAGTCATGAGTCATGAGTCATGAGTCGATTTGCTAGTCTGAACAGCTCGGAATGGACTTCAGACGTCAAACTCAACCTGAAGCACATGGAACTGTTTCTCATTTCTGTGTTTTTCCAAGTGGCGGCATTTTAGCTGAATAAATCATTTCGTTTACAGTCACATTTACGAGTTAAGGTAAGCTGATCATAAAAAGGTACTAAAAGTATTTGAACTCACTTTCAGTGACACTAAATCAAACATTGAGACCATAAATCAAAGGTACATGGTTGTGTAACAAGTTTAAATTGACGTCTTGGACAATATATCACGGGAATATTGGGTAGCATTAGGAATACGCTGCTTATATTGCACTTTTTGCATACAAATTTATAAACTGTAAAAATATTATAAATTATCTGTAACTGTAATTATATTTAAGCCATTTTACACAAAGTTAATATATACAAAGTGCTGTACTGGAAAATATGTAACTATATGGAAATATATAATTGTGAATCAAATACATAAAGATTTAAGTATCCAAATATAATGGAAAATAATTAATCGCAGAAGATTTGACATATGACAATATAAATTCACTATAAACTCACACTAATATTGACAATTATTAATAAAAAAAATACGAAATTGCAGTGAATAAACAAAAATGGCTTCCACAAACACGTTACCTCTAACCAGCAGCTTCCTGTTGTGATTCCAGACATGCGCGGCCGTCCACATGTGCGAGGCTGTCGGGAAAACAACAGAGAAAATCATTCACCATGACTTCAGATAAGCAGCACATGGGTGGGACATGTGCTCGTGTTTTATTCTTCCCGTCTTCCTTGTTTTTTAAGCCGTCATTATCATCTGTACTGTACAGGAGATGTTGTTATTGACAGTTGGTGAACTCAAATGGGCAAACTGGCATCACTGGAGTCACATGGTCCATACTGCGGCGAATAAAATTAATAAAAAAGAATTGAGTTCTGATGCACCACTGCAGGTTTTTACCACATACCGTAGTTTATTTTATTTTTTTGTCCATAATGTCACTGTGCACATATACAATAGATTATACATATGTACCATTAAATTAAGAACATCTTCTATGTAGTGCAACATGCAGGGCAATTTTGCAATACTAGTATTTGTAATATACTACTATACTAACAATTAGTATTACACAGTACAAAAATTAACATACAGCTACGTTACATATAGTTTACCGTATATAACTATTTTACTATATATAACCTAAGTATTTAACTATATATTACATATAATTTACCGTAGTTTGTAGAATATGTAGAAGGCACACATAAAATCCCAAAAACTGCTTGAAAAGTGACTGCGCACCTTATAATCCTGAAGAGAGAAAAATATTTGCTTTATATCAATATACTAAATTAGACATTTTATCTAATCGTAATGTATTAAAAGTATTAAACTTTAGATCAATTATTAAGAGTGAGCCTGATATTCAAGTGCGCTTATCATTCAAAACATACGGTAATTGTTCTTCACCCTGCGCTCCCAATAGAGGCTTTTCATTAAAGTGTGGAAAAACGTTATCAGTGGAAATCCTCAAAAGATCTAGATTTGGCAACGCGTCTGACGGGCGAAACAATGCTGCATAATAAATGCTGTCGAATAAAACCGTGCATTCTGAAGGCTTCAGGTTATAACAAACAGATGGGAGATTATGCAACCTGTGGGTTTTTTTTTTTTTACATTTGCGGGATGTTTTTAAGGCGAAACGATAAATTAGCCATGAAGAACTGGAGTCTGTCGACACACTAGAAGCATGTTGCATTTCCATCAGACAAAGCTCACATCAGCGAGTGGCTTCAGTGACACAAATGTGCAGTAGGGTTTGAACATAAGGCTTAGAGAGTGTAAAGCTCATTAGTTGGTTTCCCTACTGAGGCTGGTTGAGGCATGACTTTGGGATTAAACGGCTTTGGAATGCTATTGTCTAAGTAGTCCCGAAAACTGCAAGAACACTTGAATGGGACAAGCTCCTTCCATGTGTACACTGCAAAAGTCCACAAAATTGAAAATTCCGAGCTCCGCTTAAACTTTTTGCCCCCCATTCGGATTTTGAAATATGGAAATTAGTGTTTCTACTGTTATTTTAAAACCAAACCAGATTTACGCCCACCCCCCAAAAAAGCAGCAATCCATCACAGAGTTCAGAAAACGGGAAGTCAGGCTACCTTTTGATCAGCTTTGTGGAATTCGGCAGTGGTGAATACCCATTTCCTGGATGAGTAGAAAAACAAACCTTTTCAATGATTCCACTTAGCTTCTTGCCAAGCTCCTTTGTTATGAAGTCCCAACAGTAGTCAACAGAATAGGTTAATGCATTCCAAACAATGCTCCAGTCAAATCAATGGGAATTTTTTCAGGCCTGTGGAGAGAAAATGAGAACGTGAGGATCTTCTGCTGCCAGTCATCGCTGATAAATCACAGCAAACCCGCTTTTTCAAACCGCGAGTCGCGCAGGAAAAGATAAACGGCGGTGTTAGCGCCGTCATTAAAGTCATTAATGATCAATGATTCTTTTCACTTCTATTATACTGTAACCAAGCTGCAATCTCGTCTGTGTAAAGTTGATTTATTTAAAACGCAAAAGCTTTGGGTGAGGTCGCCATTCATTTGGATATCATTACCTGGATGCTAAATGAAACAGGTGCTCTTTTGTGCATCATTAACAAAGATTCAATTGCTTTTTCAATGAGCACAAGTGAAAAAACGGCATAATCTTGTCATGTTTGCAAGGTCATTTGCATATGCTCATTTATATATGATTACAGTGTAAACACGCTGTAAAAAACTGTTCTAAAATGTACATACAGTATTTAGTATTATCTGAGTATTTGCACACTTTTACGTTAAATTTGCCACTTCAATTTAATTAAAAATGTTTGGGTTATTATATATTTTACGCACATTCGTTTTCGTGTATTTATACGCTGTGAAAAATACAACCTTTTGTTTTTGTTGGAAGCATTTGTTAGGTAACGTTTACTCTTCAATTTCAATTGTCTTTTGATTTTTGAATTTTATGAGTTGATCATTTCCTGTTTTCAGTTTGTTTACGTGTATTTTCGCAACAGCATATCCACTGTCAAGTGTCTTTCTGCAGGCAAACGGGTTTGGACGTGCATAACGTGGAGAGCAGTTGGCAGCAGTGCACACAGATTTGTCTTATCTCTGCTCCTGGGATTTAATTGCCTCTCAGTTTTCTTTCAGTTGTGTTTTTGAGTTGAAGTTTGACTGTAAACAGAACCAGATATTTCTGAATTCCTGGTTAAAGTGTGATCATAGCACTAATGATATTGAACTATAGCACACATGAACATTTGTACAGAGAGGGAGAGGGGGAGGAAGGAAAGAGAGAGAGATAGAGAGAGAGAGTAAGAGAGAGACAGAGAGAGTGAGAGAGAGAGAGAGAGAGAGAGAGAGAGAGAGAGTGAGTGAGTGAGTGAGTGAGTGAGTGAGTGAGTGAGTGAGTGAGTGAGTGAGTGAGTGAGTGAGTGAGTGAGTGAGAGACAGAGAGAGACAGATAGAAAGAAAGAGAGAGAGAGAGAGAGAGAGAGAGAGAGAGAGAGAGAGAGAGAGAGAGAGAGAGAGAGAGAGAGAGAGAGACCATACAGAAAAAGAAAAAGAGAGACAGGCCACACAGAAAGGAGACAGACAGACAGACAGAC
>MU204386.1:4802896-4945396 GCA_017309775.1 Paedocypris sp. Pulau Singkep
AGAGAGAGAGAGAGAGAGAGAGAGAGAGAGAGAGAGAGAGAGAGAGAGAGAGAGAGAGAGAGAGAGACCATACAGAAAAAGAAAAAGAGAGACAGGCCACACAGAAAGGAGACAGACAGACAGACAGACAGACCAGCAAAAAAGAGAGACAGATCAGGCAAACAAGACAGACAGAAAAAGAAAGACAGATCGACCAGATGGATAAAGACAGGTCAGACAGAAATAGAAGGACATAGAATCATCAGAGTAAACAAGAGATAGATAGAGACTGACAAAGACAAGGCAGACAGACGTATATGGTGAACAGAGAGACAGACAGACCGACAGGTCAGACAGAATGTGAACAGAGTATGAACAGAGAGACAGATAACAGGCCTACACAGGACAGACAGACAGAAACAAGACAGGCAGAAACACACTTAAAGACAAAGAGTGACATACGTACAGTATGAATAAGACGTATAGCCTACCACAAACCATCACAGGCCCATTTAAAGTTTTGCATAACGTGTAAAGTTTGCGTGGAAAGGCGACTGACACTTAGCATTCCGGTTTACATTACAAAACACGTGAAACATACGTGACTTGGGTAAACACTTTCCCGGCGCTTCTTATCTAAATCAATTTATTGTGTTAATGGAGCTTCGACTACGTGATGGAGCCTTGGAGCACCTGTGAAACGTGATTCCGTGTTTGCTGTGAGCAGAAATAGCCGCAGTGAGGTAATGTGTACAGCGGTGTTACTCCATGCGCGCGGAACTCAATCGGTCGCGCGCTTCAACTTCACGTTTTGCACGAGCTCGGATCCAGCCTGGTGTGGCAAGCTGTTTGAATATAAGCCCGAGAGTACAAATTTACACAGGATGACTTTCACCACATGAATCGTTGTATATAGTCTCAACGATCAATATAACGTGCCGATGAACTAATAAACAACGCAACGGAAAAAAACACACATGCTAATAATTAACGAGCGCATCCATCGAGAATAAATATCAGCTCGCTTGCCATGATCCCGAGCGGAGTCAGATTGAAGGCTGGCTTCGCCCCGCCCACAGCGTGATTGTATATGAGCGCTGACCGAGAAGCGTGCAGCAGTTTTTTTCGGAATGGTCCGGGTGCGGAGGGTTAATCTGAATGCGCTCTGTGTTTGGAGAACACACGCTTTCATTTGACTCGGATTAGGAGGATCGTTTACTCGTCCATTCCAGGGATTATTGTTGACTTTTCTCTGTTCTCCACTGCGGCGCGTCGCAGCCTCTAGTAGAAAGGTAAACGCTGCAAAGTTGCCTTTTATCGGGAATGCGATTGTTGTGTCTCTGACTGCTCACTAGTCTGTCAGATCCCACGTCACTTCAACGTCTGAACTTTTATTGAAACTTTACAGGGGTATGGTAGACCGCATGATGGCAATGAACCATGGCCGCTTCCCGGATGCTGTGAACGGGCATCAGCACTCCGCGCGCAGGATGGGAATGGGACAGTTTTCCAATCCGCTTCCACAACAACAGCAGCAACAACAGCAGCAGCAGCAGCAGCAACATTATAACGTGATGATGGGAGATCACATGCATTACGCGGGAGGGAATGTAAACGCGAACCACGGGATCCGACATTCCATGGGCTCTGGGAATAATGTCAACGGTGGAATCCCTAATGGCAACTTACCTGCGCGGTTTAACTCCCAGTTTGTTGGACAAGGGCAGCAGCTGGCGGCCAGTATGCAGCTCCAGAAGCTAAACACGCCTTATTATCACCACACGCATCCTTCGCATCATCACCACTACATGCACGAGCTGCACCCTGCCAACCACCAGTTAAACGGGACGGGACAACAGTTCCGAGACAGTAACGTTAAGCAGAACGTGTCTGTGGTTCCTCTGCCTGGCCACCACATGCCTGCAGCAATGCTGCCCCCCAACGTCATCGACACGGATTTTATTGACGAGGAGGTCTTGATGTCACTGGTGATAGAGATGGGCTTGGACAGGATAAAAGAGCTGCCGGAGCTCTGGCTCGGACAGAATGAGTTTGATTTCATGACGGATTTTGTTTGTAAGCAACAGCCGAGTCGAGTGAGCTGTTAGTCGGAGTGCGTTTGTGTCCTTTTTTATACATAAGATGGATGTTGCTGGCTTGTTTTTTTTTTTTCTTCCCCCTTTTTTTAAATTTGGACAACCACATGGTTCCCACATTCCTGAATATAGCAGTTGATGTTTAAACCAAGCGGTCACGGGTTTTTCTGATCAGTCATCTGATCAGTGATGGCTGGACGAATCAAAGTCATGGGTCAGAAAAGAAAAGTATGGGAACCCGGGACTGGAGACAAACCGATCTGATTCATTCATGAATAAATTCTTCAAGAACAAATGTTCCGTTTCATGCCATTATGTAACACGTGGATGTTTTGCATGAGTTGTCAAAGAATGGTTCGGGCGACCAGGATTCATGCTATGCATCACTTTAGTAGGTTCTGGAGGGAAAGACACGGAAGTCTATTCAGTATTAATGTAGCAGAGCAAACCAGCACGACCAGGACCACCAGTGCCGTCACCGTGAATGCATATTCTGTAATGTTGGTGGTTGTCACATGATTGTAGATAATGGTGTGTAATCGTCTCAATCAACAGTGTGCTATAAATCCTATAGGCCGTATTTACCAGACCTGCTCAGATGTTCCAAGAAGGTGTGAGCAGAAGCTTCAAGTCATTTCCCCCAACCTTCCAGCCTTTCTTCGGGCCCACTTTGCCTCCGCGATTCCCGTGTGTACTTTTCTGGATGTGTGTGTCGACCGCGAGTTTCATCTATTCGACAGATTTAGGAAGGAAAAACCTGATTCCTGAATGTCGTGATCTGGAATGTTCCGGAGCAGTGTGGAAACATCCCATCGGCGAAGAGTTTCATCTTCATCGGTTTTCAAATATAATTAACCACTGTGCTTATGATAGTATGCGGTATATTGCAATACTATTGTGTTGAAGCTTTCTAGGAAAGTTTGACAGTATTTTTGTATATTTTTAGAGAAATTGTTAATTTATTATATTTTAATTTGCAAACATGAATAAAGCAGCAGAGGCTCATTATTGCATCGCCCTTTCTTAATGCCCGTGTTAATGTTTACGTGTCTCATACAGTGTGTGTTAGTAAAAGCAGTTGTGGCCTAGTACATATGGTTTGCCATATTGACTATCTCACTTTACTTTACTATACTAGAGAATCAGACTATTGACTGAAAGCTTGCAGGTTCGAATCCAAGACTGGAACTGAAGTGTGTTTGAGCAAGATTTATACATTTCATTGTAAGTAATTTTTAACACCATTAATAAGGGGGAAAAACTCCTTGCAAATCAGTCTATGAAAAATGTATATATTTTTTTATTTTATTTACTTATTTTGATCAATTACTGTATATGTATAAGTGCAAAACAGTCGCTGTTTGCCTTCCACTCAAGTTCTGATTGGCTCACACTTTAAACATGCACACGAAAAAAACAACAGAACCGTGCGATTTTGATTTTGTGCACTCTCAAATAATAAATTTCATAATATAAAGATTCTGAGACATTCTTTGTATTATTATTAATTGGTTACACTTGATCTCAATGGGAAAAATAGTTTGCATAAGAGGCGGAACAGAAAAAAAAGTAAACAACCAGGTGGGATCAATCTCCTGTAGAGAAACGCACATCAAACCCTAAACGTGCGCTCTTATTCTCCCAAAAGAACATTTAAACGGCTCAGTCTCCATGTGCATTTAAATTCAAGATCAAGTGCTGCGTAAAAAGTCCAGCTCTGCTGCTGGAATAATTATCATGCAAATAGGTGGCATTCAGCCGCGTTTGTCCTGCAGTGAAATTGAAGCTTCTGAGCCTGACAGTCCACGTACCAATGCCAAGCACATTTTAAAAACCATCAAGGGTGGATTTCCAAGAGTCTGGAACACGACTGAGCATTAACATAATTGAAAAATCAAGGTGTACAGTGAGAAAAAAAGAGCCTGTCCTCGTTTTTTCAGGATTGAACGTTGTTTCTCAATGACTTGAGATGTTCTCAGTCCCATCCTTCCAGAACTTCTGCAGTTATTGATTCGTTAAGGAGCCTTTGATAATGCCAAAATTAATAGCTTGAATCAACAGGCAGTCCGGAACCTTCTGCTCGCTCTAAATGTGAATGCTCAGGTAAACGGGGAGTCCAACTGTTCACAGGTTCCTTCATTCATTAATTCCTGAAAGGGCAATTATTCCCAGCTCCATTATGTATCCATTACGGCTAGTTAATATGAATAGATTTTTAAACATGGCTTATATCAATAATTGAGACAAATAGAAAGGAAATGTCAAAAATCCCAGGGGAAGGCGCGTTCGCACTCCGTCCTTCAGGATTTTGGCTGCACTTCAAATCTTGACATTTTGTTCTCAAGGAGCAAAAAAATAAAAAAAGAGCGAGAAGTGGAGGAGAATTAAAAACGATCGGATTCGAGACGAGGGGAATTAAAACGCGTGGAGCAGGGAAGAGATTAGCAAGATCGGCAATTACGGGAACGTGGCGGCGGAAGTGGGATGTCAAATGTGGAAAGATATTTTTTTTTTTAAAAGGAACGAGTCAAATAAACTGACTTTAATGATCGACTGAACTTAAGCAATGATCCGAAGCGTTTAAATGAAAACTATCACATGCACGTCTCGCCGATGAAGACGCTTGACCTTTAAGAAGCGACACCATTCGGTGGATCTTTCATCTGGAGCTTTTCAATTACAGCTCCAAATAAACCGCACAAACCATCCGACGTGTTGAACTATATCGACAGCGTGAACATAAAGAGCTGGTTTGCAAATTCTCAAGGCCAGAAATCCACCGGAAAAGTATTATATGTTCCTGTGTGAGAATGTTTTCTCCTGTGTGAGTTTGTTTTCTCGCCATTAAATTTTCCCGCCATTTTCATCCCTACATTGAAAGGGAGAAAGTTTGTCCATTGTAGGTTAAAAGTCAATTGTTGTTCAGTCAGGAAAAGTTCCCAGCATGCACCTCTCCTCAATCAAGTTCAAGACTTGTTTTAAAGTTGTTCTGTTCGTCAAACAAAAGTTGTCTATTTTATTCTTATCGTGCTAATCATTGACAACAATGCAAATCCAAATTTCCACATATTTGGAATAAAAGACAATTCTAATTTGGCACTAACCAGAGTGGTGAAAGCCGGAGCCTGAATAGGGAATAGCTTTAGCAACACTAGCTGTCATGATTCTTCTCAGTCACGAGAACATGATGATGGGTTTGTTCACACACTTTGTGACATGTGCAGCCTTTCTACGACTACTCGCACTTATACCATCTGATTCTGTGATAGAATGGAAATGTTCTGTGTTTATATAAGAAAGTAGCGCAAAGCTAGTAGTGAATGAGTGACTTTGTTTTTTTACTTTTATTTTTCTTTAGTGATTTTTAACTTAAATATAATATGTAATCATAAATATCCAAACATACCTACATAAATGAATGACTTTAAGGAAAAATTAACCAAAAGCTAATGGTGGCAAATGAAAGTGGAGTAGTAGTTTGTTTTTATTTACATATTCATTTACATACACACTACATAATTTACAATGACATTTTAATGGGTATTTACCAAGTCCATGTAGCATTTTACAAAAAATGTGCTCATATAATCTGAGTTTACAATCTTAACAAACCTGTGTGTGCACTGTGATACTTTGATGACTTAGCATTAGATTTTGAACTAAATACTTCTCCTTGGTTTTGAGTTGAGTGTCTATAATGGTTCAGGAGAACTAGCCTGAGCAGCACGATGGTGGTGGTGGTGGTGGTGCTGATATCTCAAATTCAAGGCCGGGACAAGGCTGTGCTTACAAAAACATGCTTTCAAATTAGTAAAAATATGAAAGTATTAAACCCATGCTTGAGTAAAAGTGCAAATTACTTACTGTAAAGATTACTCCATTACAAGGTACAAGTCAGCAATTCTAAGACGACTTGAGTAAAAGTTGAAAAGTATCCCATTTTAAAAGAACTTAAGTATTTTACTCATACTGAATTTATGTTAAAAAAAACACCAATCAATGTGGAAAAACAAGCAATTTTTTATTTATGAGGTTTAATTTCTACTATGGAAATTAAACTTAACACCTCGATTTTTCAAAATGTCAGAACAAAATACAATCATAATAGAGTCAAGTCTCAGTCAAACTCAAATGTGTAAAAAGTGCAACCGTGTCAGGTGATGATTTAACTGATAATCAGCGTCCAGTACCTTCAGCATCCTGTAGGCGGCGATATCACTTCGTCCGGCAAGAAATTAACCGCGGTAGAAGAAGATGCCGACTTGTCGCGCATGAGTAACAGTAAGCGTCCACTCAAATTGTTGAGCAGGAAAGTCCGTGGGTGATGATAAACACTTTAATGACAAAATACGGACAGGCACTCTCACAGAAACTGAGGAACATGATGATGTGCAACTTTAATGACAGACAGAGAACAATGGCACAAGTGAAGACTTAAACACACATACAGATGAGGAACAGGTGGCAACAATCAAACTGATGATTACACACCTGGAACAAAGGCTCATAGGAAATGTAGTCCATGTCCCTAGTCCATGAATGTAACACAAATGTAGTGGAGTAAAGAGTACAGATAAGCAATCACAAATATTGTCAAGTACAGAGTAAAAGTTGCTTATTTTTTTGATACTCAGAACAAGTTAAAAAAAAAAAAGCCAAAAATACTTAAGTATAGTAACAAAGTCCATATACTCAAGTACTTTACACCACTGAATGTCACACACTGGAGTGTTTTCTTCTGCAGAAGGATGCTGACTGTTATAATTAAGCTACTCTAACTGTTGGGTTACTCGCTGGTTATGCTTAACCCTGACAGTCAGTGTGAACTCAGTTTCATCTCCTCGCTCTGATTCCACACACCACCTCCGGCTAGACGTCTTCTGCATGCAAACGTGCAAACAAATCAGTGACATACAGTGTCAGAAGAATTGGTTGAGTGTGTCGTGTGTGTGTGTGTGTGTGTGTGTGTGTGTGTGTGTGCGCGAGGAGAAATCTGCTCGGTTAGCTTATGCCCCTCGCGTATCTGACACGTCTTTCCCTGAAATGCTTCTCCATTCCTCTTCTTAGAAAGAAACAGACAGAGGAATCGCTAGACATCCATGCTCTCCTGAGGGATTTAAGTCATCATTTTTTTGGGGAAGGGGAAAAAAAGCATTTTAAATTTAAAATTGAGGTTGTCATGCGCTCGTGCGTGTTTGCGTGCGGCTGAAGAAATTCGACGTACTTCTAAATTGTCTGTGTTAGAAAAAAAAGTTCTTAAAACTTAAAGTTCTTCTTCACTTAAAGCCTTTCTTGGGTTTTTGCTGTTGGACTGAGGTGAGAAGTTGAGAAGTCGCTTATTAGCTTCAATACAAGAATCCACAGCAAAATGTCAAACGTGTTAGACAGTAAACAGAAGTACAGTAGATTTAATGGGGACATCGCTTATTTTCCAAATTTCCCCTCAAGGTCTAGGTACTATTCTATAATATATGTTAATTCTAATATGTATAGAAAACGTTATAATTTCACAGTATATACAGTATGTATAATCTACATTGTAAATGTGTACAGTGGCAATAAAGGCGTTCTATTCTACTGTAAATTCTAAAGTTCTGTGTAGTGTTCCACTCTGTGTAGAGTTCAACTCTGTGTGGTGTTCGACTCTGTAGTGTTTGACTCTGTGTAGAGTTCCACTCTGTGTAGTGTTCTACTCTGTGTGGTGTTTGACTCTGTGTAGAGTTCTACTCTGTGCAGTGTTCTACTCTTTGTAGCGATTGACTCTTTGTAGTGTTTGACTCTGTGTAGTGTTCTTTAGAGCACCCAAAAGATCTACTGTCAGTGTTTTAAAATTAATCACACTTTTCAGCATTGACTTCACCAAGCAAAAATGCAAGTCTTTAATTAGCAAACGGTACTCTAAAGCGTCTGTCAAAGCACAATCTAGAATTCATGCGCATCGCTGTCAAAGAAAGTTAGTGTGTGAATGAAGCTTCTCCTGACAGCAGCAGGAGAGAAGCAGAGCGCCGCTGCAGAGACTCGGACGGAAGCGTCTGCGTGAGTCAGCAGCTCATTTACGCCCAAAATAAATGCATCAACCGAGCTCCATTTGTTGCTACTTGGTAAATGGCATGATGCTATAGATACTAGCGGAAGTATTACTCACTTATAACTGGGTTTATCTGTACCTATCGCAGCACGATATGCTGAAATAGCGGAACAAGGTCAAAAAGACATTCATCAAAACGCCCAGGAGAAAAGAGCGAGCGTGCTTCTGTCTTTGCCCCTTTGGAATAGCCAACAAGGACATTACCGTTATTAATCGAGAAGCAGGGACTAAGAGAAATAATTAAGCCGGAAGACAATGTCAGAATCATTTTTATCTGCCGATTAAAGTGATTCACGGATAAAAGCAAAAGCGTGTGAGGACTTTAACTGAGAAAGACGGCAATCTACCGTATCGCTCTTTGTGAACTGTCAAGGTGAAATTTGGGTGGTTTAAAAGGTCGGTTGCGTGAAGTTTGCATGTTCTTCTTAGGTTCTCCAGTCTAAACAGTCCAAAAAGCATTTGATGTGAGTGAGAGTGTGAATGTGTGTGTCCTGCTCTGTGATTGGTCTCTAAATTCAACCATCTTAGGCAATGTGGTCCTGTAGTGGTGGGCAATACCGCAAAATTATATATCCATCCGATGTCAAGTAAATACAGGCTAATATCGCCTATACCGATAAATTCTTATGTTTAGCCCACAATATAAATTACATTTACTTTCTTGCATGAGGGGACGTCACAATTTATGACTTAATTTTGCTCAATCTGGAAACATCTGTGATTTGTGATATGATTCACTCTTAGTGCCTGTTTGTCTTGTGCGAGGTAAACAAATAACAGGACATTTTATGAAAACAAATATGAAAAAATATTACAAGAATTACAGGAATTACAAGAATAACAGTATAATAATATAATTAAGAACAGGAAAAACAGAATATTACCATAAAACGCGTATAATAAAACAAAAATGAATTAAAAAAAAATCACACTATTAGTTTTTTTCCCCTTCAAAGCCCAATGATAGAGAACTGTTGATCATCCTGTTGAAAACTATGTTGTTTACATTTTTGCAGTTTGAAGTGTTTCGCAAGAAGATGTCGCAATCTGCTGTGTTTTCCTAAAATACTTCTACACAGCGCTATACAAGCTCATTTTAAACATTAGATGTCATGCCAAATTAATATTATCACTGGTTTAGAAAACAAATTCATAGTATCAATATTTTCACTTTTGAAATGATTTCAATACAACTCCAATATCTATAATATCGATTAAGGATGGATCCGCCCACCACCGCCTTCTAGCCCAGAGTGTCTATGATTGGCTCCAGCTCCTCATGAGCCAGAAATGGAAAAGTGGATGTGTGAATGAGTAAAAGAAACACAAGATTAACGCCTAAACTGAAGGAAAATGTGTGATGGCCTCAGGGGAAAAAAAACATGGACATGAAATTCAACGGACGTGTGGCATATACTTTGAAAGATTTTGCGAAAATCTGTGCAATAGATGGAGTCAAATTGGAGATGTTAATCACTCCACAATTCCGCGTTTGCATTCGCTGAAGTGATTAGAGCGCAGTTGACTGGAATTATGCCGGACAAATGTAATGATGAATGCTAATCGGAGCCGTGAAAACTCAATACTTAACAGATTGGGATGAGAAATTGCTCCTCAACAATTCAGCGCATGAGTGGAAAAGCGAAGGCCGGAGGATTCGCGTTTCGCCGTCACGTGATGTCAGGCATCTAACAAGCTAAGTCTCAATAGATTGAAGTTTCACCAATCGTCTCCTTGTAAACTGCTGAACTGAGGGTCCGTCATTGTTTTTGGACGGTGGTTCCATTGGTGATCCCGGGAGGTTATTTTGGGGGTCTTGTGTTGTCAGCTGTTGTCTTGAGAGCTGTTAGACCCTCCTCTTACTCGCCTGAAGCCAGCCACTGCCTTGTTCATTGTCCTCCATTTCTTTTAAAGCTGAAGGAACGTGTGTGGTGAGTCTCGATTTGATTTTACTCTTGATAGTTACTCTGCATGCTGAACCTTGAGTATTTGTAATCCACCTGTGCCTCTTACAAACATCTGATGCTTGCGTCTGTTGGGTTGTTGTAGAACGACCCGTAAAGTAAAAGCCAATCGTGAATCATCGTTGTCTCAGTAACTCCATGAAAGTCAAACCTCGTCCGTCTTACATCAAAAAGCGTCTTGATAGCATTCGCTCGCTCCACATGTGGGTTTTTCGACACTATTGGATTCAAACGCAGAGTCGCAGACGAACGGCAATGTCCATATTGAGAGTGTGTAAAAATAGTCCTTAGCTCCAGAACAGGTGCCATGTTGGCGGAGGAGGGGCGGTGCGGGGGTCTTCACTTGAACCTGATAAGCAGCCGTGGATATGACATAAACAACCTCTGGACTTTTAGCGTTGCTCGGGCAGAACATCAGCTGGGAGCCGAGGGGCTTCAGGCCTGGCAGTATCTGAGACGCATCAGATTTAGAGGCTGGGAGACACCGTGCCATTGTGATTTGTGCTATTTTCTCCTCAATCCCTCCCCCAGCTCCACGTTCTCATCGCCTTACTTCCAGCGTCCGTCTCCCATCACTTACTGCTCGGATGCTATTGTCCGCTGCTTACTTTTATGTCGCTAGAGATTTAGCGTTCTCTTCCATTGTTTATTCCTCCAAGGTCGTTCGAGGTCGTTCCTCGGCTCTGATGTCATCAGTTGGGTTTCCTACAGAGCTTATTCATCATTCGATAAGCAAACGATACATTCGATATTGATGTATTGTATATATACAAAGATAGCATGGAATAAAGCATATAAAAATTGTATTATTGTCATGCAGTTACTTATAAATAAAATCCCAGCACAGCTTAATCTAAAGTTTTCGTAACTTGCTTTTGGAGTGATGTTCTTATCTCATTCTTTCATTGAAAGTCCAGTTTAAAAAATCCATTCATCCCGAATGTGTAATCCACCAAGTCCTCAATCCACTACACAACAGGTTAGAATGTAGCTTGCTATCGTTAAATCAGAAATATTAAGAAAAATGTATAGTTGTGTTTGTTGTAATGCAGTGAGAAGGTGGTTCGGGCCCCCTAGCGTGAGGCAGGAGAACTGCGCACCTCACCTCGTGCCACTTTCTAAATTAGATTAGCAAGAAACGAGTTATACATACAATCGTTGATTATAAAAGACTATTATAGACAGCTAATTTAAAATTGTATTTTTTTAACACTTTTATAGCTATACAAAGAAACAATAAAAGGCCTCAGAGCTTATAGCTGAGTCATTGCGCAATCTACGGTGATGCTGCACAATTTTGAAAAGGGAAATCTAAGAACAAACAACTTTAATGAAAAATAACTTTAAAGTACGAATCACCGAAAAATGTAATTGATTATTTTTGTTTGTTTTCATTGTGACATGTGTTTTCAGGTGAGGCTGCTCATCATCGTTCCAGTCGTTCATTTTCTTGTGAGGAAAATAAATTCATCTAAAAAATTCACACGTTTCTCCAGTTTAGAAATCAAATCCCTGCAAACAAGCAGCGGCTCTTTTGTTGACGCCAATAACAAAGATCCATCTTGAGTTTAGTGGCGGCTTGTTTGAGAGCGTCACATTAAACCTCTCCACAATTAATGCCCAATCACTCCTCGTTCATTTCAACAGTCTCGATTCTGACTCAAGCCAAGTGTGTAATCAAGGAATTGGCTCCACTAATCTGCATTTGTGCTAAAGACTTTTACATTGTGTGTTTAACCTGCTTTTCTCGTGCAGATAATGGAAAGCGGCAGCCAAACCTCTGAGACCCTCAGTGATGCAGGTCATGGGGTGGAGGAGCATCCGACGGACCCCATGGAGGACTTCAGCCGGCAGCTGGAGGACATCATCAACACCTACGGCTCGACCTCCAGCCTCATGCAACAGCAGATCTCCATTCTGGAGGAGGAGGACGAGGAGAAGAAGGCCGAAGGAGACGCCGACACCAAGCAAGCTGCAGCCGGCGCGGAGAAAGAGCTGAAGTCTGAGAAAAAGCTCCTCAAGGGTCTGGGTGAGTTAGGACCACCTGCAAAAACTGTGACCTAAAGAACAACTTATTGGGAATTAGACAAAATATATTGTTTAATATTTCATAAAACTGTAGAATGAAAATCATACTGTAATGATAAGGTTAATCTTTAAGGGTTCTAGAGGACATGTTTTTTTTTATTCATTCTTATATACAGTAATATAAATATATACAGTATATTAGCACATAATTGACACTTTGCATATATTAGGTATCTCTAAATTAGAGCAAGAATTCTTGTTTTTTTATTCAGATGACCTGTCTCGGGTTGATTTGATAAAGGCATACATTTAAATTACCTATGTTTTTTTATTTTTTAATTATTTCAAGATTTTTTTTTTAATGAAGTGTTCCAGACAATTCCAGGGGGACAAAGCTTTTTTTTTTTTTTTTTTTTTTTTTTTTTTTTTTTTTTTAATGTTTCACTATAAAACGCTAATTGGAGTGACAAAAGGGCTTTAATAAATATTGAAATAATAATTTTCTAAATTAAATATGTAAATTACTCTAAACTATAAATATTGTTTATATGCATAAAAACCATAAAACCTCTAATAGAAGGTCACCTCCAATAGAAAGCTACTATGACGGAAGGGTTGAAAAACAGAACGCCATGGCCTTCTATTAGAGGTTATGTATTTTTTAATAAAAATTCAAATTCTTGCTTTGTTTCCGTGCTAAACAGCCTACTGTAACATAATAAAGCGTGAAGTGATGAAGTGAACTATTCCGTGATATTTAAACATATGAATGCCAAAGTTGACAATCCTTTTGTGCGAGAAGCCACCGCGAGACTTTATTAAGAAATTAGAATAAAGAAGAGTGATTTACATAGAGAAAGTCATATGTACCGGCCCTCAATCTAACAGATGGAGTCGTAAATGGTGATTGGATTTGGCTATCGCGGGATGGAAGAGAGCCACGAGTGCCGTAATCAACTGTTTGGAAAATTTCCATTTTCAAGAAAAGGGTCCTCACATCAAGCGCAAAGCCCACTTTACCATTGAAATGCAGAGAGATACGCCGCCCGTCGGGTTCGCTCACAATAAATAGAAGTAGAGAAAATGAATGTGACACATGACGTGAGGCGGTTTAAAACATCGCTTCCTTCCAAAAGCAGCGAGAATGTGCGACTGAACAAGATTTTAGATGACAGACTCTTCCCAGGCGCTTCTTCTCTCTCTCTTCCTATGGTTTCTGGAGATCCGGAGTGAAATAGAGCTTAAGTTTCAGTTGAGTTATGGCTCCACGTGGCTGGGAATGTGCGGCGTGAGACGTATAGGCTGTTTAGATGACGGATTTGTGGCCCGTCTGACACTTTCTGGCTTAACAGCTTTTTGTCTGTTGTACTAGAAGAAGAAGACGGGGGTTTTTTTAACGAAATGCGTATTTTGCGCATCACTGCGGATCAGAAGTGTAAAGAGTAGCTGAGAACCATACTTGAGTAAAAATACAGATACATTACTGTAAAAACTGCTCTATTACTATCTAGTTACAAGTTGCCAATAACAAAACAACTTGAATAAAAGTCGTGAAGTATCCAATTCTAAATCATGAGTATTTTACGCCTGCTGATTTTAGGATCAAAAAACACCAAGAAATGTGAAAAACAACTATTTATTAACGAGGTTCTATTTTCTAAAATAGAAATGAAATTTGACACCTCAATGTTTCAAAATGACGAAAAATAAACGGATAATTATAATTTAGCTCATAAATATCATCCAGTACCTTCAGCATCCTGCAGATGGCGACATCACCTCACCCGACATATAAATGAACTGTGATAGAAAAAGATGCCGACTTGTCGCGCACAATAACAATGTAACGAGTAACAGTAAGTGTCCATTCAAATGTAGTGGAGTAAAGAGTACAGACACTCAATCACAAATGTAGAAGAAAGTAAAAGTCACTTATATTTCAGATAATCGTACAAAGTAGCCAAAAACTACTTAAGCAAAGTAACAAAGTTACTTTCTCTAGTACTTTACACCACTTCTGCGAATGAAGATAACCACACGTTTGGAAACAAAGCAAATGATGACAAATATTCTGGCCGTTGTGCGGCGTTTCTTTGAGATTGAGAGCTACGTCTTGTTCGCTTTTTGCCGCCATTTAATCATTACAAGTCCTTCACTCTGCGGTTTTCATCGTCTCTGCGCTTGATTTAGTTTGAAGCTTGCATGAAATAACACTGGTGGGCCTCGGCTCATCTTCTTCATCCGTCCATGCTCAGAAATAGCTTGTCTCGCAGGTAAAGAAGCCACGTCTCTATTGCAAAGTCTGGCTAAGCTCAGCTCGCCTGAAGAAAAAGTGGAAGCGGTGCTGAGGAAATACACGGAGCTGGTGAGTTCACAAATCACTCTAGTGGGACTGGAATTGAGAGGAAACACTCGCTTTTTAATCTGTAAGGCTGAGAGAATGTAGGTAACGGTAGGTCAAAGGTCACACGGGGAAGCCAAAACACTCTGCATCATCAAAGCAATGAGGTAATGGCAAGGACGCAGCAAGAGAAGAATTCGAGAACTAAGTGAACTATAGAGGGCTTGGAATGCACTGTGAGAAATGTTTGTATGAAATGAAATGTTTGTAAAAAACGGTGAAACAGCTACTTCATCTCTACCACAGTGTAATGTTTAATGCTTAACAGAAAATTGCCATATTATAGAACACATTTATACTATAGTTAGTTGTATTCTAATACTTTAAATTTACTGTAGGATATGGTGAATAATATGTACGTTTTACCATAAAGTAGTAGATGAAAATTTGTAAATACATTGAATTGTAACAATTTTAGCAATTTTAACAAGCAATTTTAAAAATGACATTTTTGTTAAAAGACTTAAAACAAGTAGTTGACATAAAACCACAACTTTCACAGAAATTGACTAAACAAAAATATGTGCAGTGTAAAACCTTTCTTTATCTTTTACTGTAAAGAGCTAAAAAATGTGGACCTTATTTATTTTATAATAACACAGTATTCTGAAAAATGTACTTTACTTTACTTTAGTTTACAGTCATTTGGCAGACGCTTTTATTAGAAGCAACATACAACTGTTTGTAAAAAAAAAAAAAAAAAAAAGTACTGTACTTTAATAAAAAAATTGAAAGAAATGTACACCTGTAAAATTTTTATATTTGGTATATTTTTCATTATTGAAAAAACTTTATTGAAACTAATTTTAAAAATGCAAATTTCCGGAACAAAAACAGTACTTTTTTTTAATTAAAAAAAAATGTAAAATTGTGAAATTCTGTAAATACATTAAATCTAAACATCTCCAGAACAGTAAGAGCCCGTGTTGTGTGACTGGGCAGGTGGAGGAGCACCGGACGGAGAAGAAACAGCTGGAGCAGCTTCAGCAGAGGCAGGTTGTTCTGGTCAAACAGAGGGACCAGCTTCAGTGTGAGCACAGCCGTGCCATCCTGGCCCGGACCAAGCTGGAGACCCTCTGTCGGGAGCTCCACAGACACAACAGGACGCTGAAGGTCAGCTGACAAGCTTTCAAATTCCACCTGAAGTACTACATTCCGTCCTTGGAGATTCTTTAATTAACTGCTTTTTTTAGTGCGAGATGTGTGAAAAGTTGTTTACTAGTCCTCAACGTTTTGATCACCGTTTAGCTTCCAGTCTGTCATTTCTCCTCTTCTTACCTTTTACACTTTTCCTTAAATTCAGCTTTTTCATCGTTTTTTCCCCCCTTGACTTTGACTCTTCTATCAAGCTCGCTCGGCTCACCAACGTTCAATGCAGAATGAATTTGACATTTTTTCAAACGTCACTGAATAGTCGTTTCACTAGCTAAACGTGCGACCTTGACTCATCTTCTCATTTTGAAAGTTTCATCCTTTCAAATTTTATATCCCTGTATTCAACATTTCATTCCTATTTTTCTTCCCATTGACTTTGAATTGGGTTCATTGTTCCGTTTTCCTTGTACGTCCTCAATGGATTTTCTTCTCATCGTTCATCGTATAAAAATCGTTTCAACTTTAATGAATTTAGAGACTGTCATCTTTATTCAGTGAAATCAGTTTCTTTTTATTTGTTGTATCATTTTGGAGTCTAGTTTGACCTTCTTCATTAGATTCATTGGAGTACTTTAGTCAACTTTGTAAGGCATCTCCTTGTTTCAGCTTGGGTCTACTTTTATCTTTTAAGATAACACATTACACACACAAGCTCTCTGCATCAGTTTCACACAACATATTTCCAAATAAGCGTATTATTAAAATATATATCTATCCAGCAATTCAATCAGTGGTGCTCGCAACACCATAAGTCATGGGTTTGAATCCCAGGGATGTTACTTGACTGGAAAATGTGTAATGTAACACAACTTGCCTTGAAAAAGCTACACGGCGAAGGCTTTCCAGTGATGCTTTGGCGTTGTCTGAGTTCCGAGGAGACTTTGTTCTGCCTCAATGAGACACTGACTTCTCCGACTGGAGCGCTGCTGACATGTCACTATGACCAGAGGGAAGCTGTTACCGAGTTTCAATGACATTTGGCCCTTCCTTTATAAATCAAAAGTCAAAGAGAATGTCTCACAGGCTGAAATCACTGCTGGGATCACGGCCTCCTGTTCCACCAGTCCACAACACCGCTGACAATTCTGCAGAAAGTACACTACATTTACTGTTAGAAATATAACGCTGCACGTTTATTCCAGCTTGTTGTGTTGCAGTCTGAATCAATACACAGTTATACTGTAAACGTGAGATAAAATAATATATTAGTAACTCTTAAAATGTGTAGCATTTGAGTATGCTTTAGTATAAACGTTAAGTATAAACAGAAATCTGCTAAGAGTTAAAAATTAATTATTAAAACCTAAGCAAGATATTGAGCCGCCCAGAGCCCACGGCTTGAGGCTGCCCACTGCTCCGGGTTTGTGTGTGTCACTTCACTGTGTGTGGGTAATGTTAAGATAATTCACTCACTATAAGTCGTGGAACACAATAGATTGGGTTCTGCCCAATGACACTTTAATTGTGAAACCTGTCGGTATGGGATTCGAACCTGTGACCTTTTGTTTGCAGTCACCAAAGTCAATTTATGATAAATAAGGTGTCAATTAATTAATTTACATTTGAAACTACAATCAGAAGAGCTGATGTTTGCAACACCAAAGGTTGTAGGTTAAATTCCAATCAAATATCATATTGTATATTTAATTTAAATTAATTTAATTAATTTTGAAATTGATTTAATTGAAAAAACCTTTAATAGTCCCACAGCGGGGAAATTTCACGTCAGGACAGTAGGAACAAATTTAAATGTAAAGTTTAATTTAATGTAAGTTTAATATAAGTTTAATTTAATGTAAAAGTTAAAGTAAAGTTAAGACAGTTCTTATATAAGTAAAAAAATTTAAAGAATGCCACTGAAGAAATGCCAAAAAAATATATCAATTGGACTTTTTCGGAATTACTACGGAATCTTATTTGATTGATCTCTTGATGACTCACAGATTAAACAATTAACAAAAAATATTCAATTATCCTATATTCATAATTGCTCCCAAAAATGTTTACATTTGTTTACTCTTGTATCTCTGATCTGTGACAATCAGACTTAATCTGGGATCAATAGTCTTGGATTATATAATCTCTAATCTCTATAAATAAAGTCCTTCAGTGGTAGAAAACTTTCACTTCTTCAGCCACATTGATCTGCTTTTCTTTCACTCTTCCAACCGTTGTGAAGAGCAGCAGACGTTGTTCCGCTCGGTCCAATCACAGGAGCAGGGCTGAGTCTGAACAGGAAGTGGCACACATCTATATTTCATGCTTCTCTGTTCCGCGAGGAGCTTCCTAATCACTTTTGTATTGTTTTTTCCTCCCTCCATGGCTCCTGGCACAAAGGATATTAAATTCTTGCTCAGATATGAACTCTACATGTCCTCAAAAGTTAATGCTGTTTCCCCCTGGAGGAAGCGCTTGACCTTGTTCATTTCCTAATCGATCGCATTCAGGGATTATAGCTGGCCTTAATGGACAGGTCCGTGCAGAAGATCTGACCTCTGGCTGTGCACGTGACCTTCAGATTCATAGACGGTAAATTAGATTCAATCCGGGTGATTTTCCTGGAGCTTATCTCAGGATGATTCACTGTACCTGCTCCGTGTGTAAACACAGAGGACTTGCTGAGTCAGGAGCATCCAGATTTCAGAACCTGCGATGAGATGATGTGAGCTATATAAGAGCTCATCCAAGAACAATATATCTATCTGTCCATCCGTCGACCTATTTATCTGTTATTGCTATTAACAGATTGTTCTTTATCCATCTGTCTGTATGTAGGTATGTCTCTCAATGTCTTTTTTATCTAATCATTGATTTATCTGTCTGTGTGTCAATGTCTCTTTATTTAACCATTTATCTATCCGTCTCTCTACATATTTATTGGTCTGTCCATCTATCCATTTGTCTGTCTGTATCTATATATCTATCCATCCATCCATCCATCCATCTACACATCCATCTGTCTGTCTGTCTGTCTATACACACACACACACACACACACACACACACACACACACACACGTCGATTCATCTGTCTGTCTGTCAATGTCTATTTTTTTAACCATTGATCTATGTCTGTCTATTAATATTTATATGTCTGTCCATCTATCTATTTGTCTGTATCTATCTATCTATCTATCTATCTGTCTATCTGTCTATCTGTCTATCTATCGGTTTGTCCATACTCCTATATCTATCTACTTATCTATTTATCCGTCTGTCTGTCTGTGTGTCTGTCCATTCGTCTATCCTTTGATCTGTCTGTCTGTCTGTCACACAATCTCTCTAAGGTTATCTAGCAGTCTATCTGTCTGTCTGTCTCTCTCCCTGTCTGTCAATCGCTCTCTCTAGATATATCTATCTGTCTGTCTGTCTGTCTGTCTGTCTGTCTGTCTGTACAGTCTATCTACAATCTATCTTTCACTTTCGGTATATCTATATCTATAACACATATTTAATTCATAATAATTTTTATGAACCACTTTTCATGCAGATTCAAGCAAACACAAGGAACACATGTAAACGCCACACATAAAGCCACGACTAGGCCTTCAACTCCAGCCTGGAGTTTGTCTTTCCTTACAGAGCTTTATATACCGGTATATATCTATAAAACATGGTCATAGTTAGTTAAAGCAAAAATATATCAAGATGTATACTCAAGAAACGCCAAAAACACATTTCCATTGATTTCCTCCGAGTCTCTGCTGAAGTGCTCGATCTCCGATGACTCACAGACTCGATATTTTCCCAGAATTCCCTGATGTTTCTCGTCTTACCCTGCAGGAGGAAAATCTGCAGCGGCTGCGAGAGGATGAAACGAAGCGGAAGGAGATCAGCTCTCACTTCCAGAGCACGCTGGTGGACATCCAGAGCCAGATCCAGCAGCACAGCAACCGCAACAACAAGCTGTGCCAGGAGAACAGCGACCTGGCCACCAAACTCAAGACCCTGCTGGAGCAGTACGAGCGGAGAGAGGAGGTGCACAGGCATTCATACTACTATACTAATGCTTTACATTTATTGATTTACAAGGCACGTTTGAGCACAAACTTCAAAGAGACACTTTTTTTTTCTCCTTATATTATTGCAGGATATATTGTTAGTGTTGATAATAGCGATTTAGCGACTTTGCGTTGGTCTCAAACTAAGAAAAGTGCTATTTAAATAAACTCGAACTTGATAATGTTATATGGTCACACACAGCTACTTGTATGTGTATACCCATACATTTGTACTCATTATATTTTTACCATGTTGATATCCAGCATTAATACACATATACCTACACGCGTGTGTGTATAGAGTGTGTACCCAAACATTTATTTTAGATTTTTACTCTTAATGTTTTTACAGTATTAGTATGGAGCATTAATACACAGAGGTGTAAAGTACTTGAGTACACTTTAGGAAGTTTTGTACATTTTGTAAATATTTTTTGTACTTGTGTGCCATAAGTTTTTGGCTACTTTGTACTGTGTATCAAAAATGTAAGCAACTTTTAAATTCACACAGTCCCACTAAATTCACGCAATCAACAAAGTACAAGTACTAATACAAGTACAAATACTATGCTCAGTGTTTCAATGTCTAAAGAATTATTTTCAGCTTCTTTACACGCTTGTCGTACTTTGTTTTTTAGAATAAATTGTAATATACATATGTGTACATATTGTATATTTACAAAATGTACAGAAATCCCTAAAGTGTACTCAAGTACTTTACACACACCTACACGTGTGTGTGTGCACAAGCATATAAACTGTATACTTATACAGTTATTTAGATTTTGTTTAGATTTTATCATATTGTTTGTGATATATACAGGATACACATAGAAAATGTATAGAATAGTAAGATTACATCGTATTGTTAATATTATATGCTGTATACACACACATGCATGTATATGTATATAGCATCACATATAAAACATGTATATAAAACATAAAATATATATGTTATATTTTAAATGAGAATTATACAGCAGTCACACACACACACACACACACACACACACACACACACACACACATTAATTTCCATTAGTCGCTGAAAGTAATCGCATAATGTGTTGTTAAAAATTGCAGATTATCCACTTTTTTCCAAAAATGCTGCCATGGGAAATGAAAGAGCTCAGGTTCCACAGGTCTTATTTTCAGGGAACATGGAGCTGACTGAGCAATTTGCAGTTCTACTTAAGAAACAACCTGGTCACGTGGACTTTAAAAGCGAAGCGTGTCGATCTTGTCTGTGTCGCGCATCAGAATGAACTGGATTTCAAACACGGCGATATCTAACACATCTGTCAGAGCAATTCAGCTCCGAATCCATTTAAACTGCGGCCCGAGGCGCAGTCGGGATTAGATTGTGGTGAAGGCAGGTATGGCTCTTAAATGATTGAACTACTCTGGGAAAGAACAACAAACCAATCCAAACAGACTGACAAAGGCCTTTCTTTTGCTTTATAAAAACAAGGATCGAGGTTCTTGAAGAGCTACTGCTGGGCTTCCTCACAACAAATGCATGGAAACCTTTATGCACCACAACTAATCTAACAGACTATTATATCTACATTCATAAATAGAAAATGGTCTCATAATTGTGATTGTGTCTTATAGTACTATGTCTTTTATTATTGATAATTAGAGTATAACTAACTCAAATGACAGACCCCCCCCCCCAAAAAAAAATTTAGAGTCTGAAAACGTCTGACAATTTTTTTAGACTATAGAATTTCAGGAACTTTATGGAAATAATAACACAAATCAATAACACAAAACAATAACACAAATTGTTTGCAAGTGCAAATAAAAGGCGAGGCTTAACAGCAATCGACACTGATTGGTCAGTGGTAAATATGCTAAAATGTTATAATATAGTGATCGAATATTACACATTTATACTTTATCATTTAAATATGTTAGGCTTCTTTTTTTCTTTACACTAAAAATAAAGTAAAAATATTAAACTACATGTCTGGGAATAAGCTTCGAGCGTTCTGGCAATGTGTTCTCAAATAACGGAATTTTCATTACATCTTCTGTAATTTTTTTTATATTTGACATTAACTTTATCTGCGCACTTTGCATAAAACTCTTGTATTGTTTTAATTGCATGAGCGCTGACCTGAAGAACGGTGAGGAAAGTTGAGCTCAGTTCAGTTTATCATGCTGCAGGCTAAAGCCAAGACAAGCGGCATTTTTTTAACGAGAAACGCTATGAGCCGTGGGTCTCTACTGCCCCCTGCCGTCTGAAACAGAGAACTACACCATGGCGTTTATATTCGAGTTCCTGGAACTCATCTCCTAATCACTTCCCACTGATCGCAACAGACGCTTTGATTGGTTGATACGCTGGTAATTCCAAGAACAACAAAGGAAGTGTTTCGAGGAACTTTGAATGGTGTGATTCCCACTGTGAGGAGAATCTCCATGGAGAAGGACGTACTGTGTTGATAGAATCATGAAGGTTGATTTCCAAGAAGCTTCCGCAGGAAAACAAACAATGCACAATTGCAAGCGGATAGATAGTAAAATTAGATTAAAAATATGTTTGAAGGTGCCTGGTGTGACGCCCCAATGCCTTTACACAATCTGCTTTGTTGTGTTTCCTGCAGAGTTTAGAGAAAATCTTTAAACACAGAGACCTGCAGCAGAAACTGTCGGATGCCAAACTAGAAGAATCCAACATGCTGCTGAAACAAGCTGAAGAGAAGCACAAGAGGGAGAAGGAATATGTAAGAAACGTTTCCCGCTTCTCAGATTTGCCTGAAGATTCCTGAAGGGCAGAAAAAAATCATTTGCATGAGTTTAAAAGTCCCTGATGGACAAGCCGGGCCCCACAATGAACATTTCTGGAGAAATTGATATTACATTTTCAATTGTCACTTAGTGTCCGTGTTTAATTTATTCAAATGATTATATGTATAGTCACCACAAAGGTTCACTATTTCAAAACAACAACATAAATGAAAAACAATGTTTAAATATGCTCATTTGATTTCATAATGTATTATGAAATGTGTTCCAAATAGTTTCCTCGATGAGAGGATGAGGTGAGCAGACAGACAGGCCTAATACTGCGGATGATAGATGAAAGACACGACTCGTAATAATACAATGAAAGAATTATAAATTGACAGATACAGACAGACAGACAGACAGACAGATGAATGGAGAAAAAAAAGATGGATGGACAGACATATAATTGGGGACAGATTGAAAAAAACTATTGAAAGACGGGCAGACAATAAACAAAAACAGAGAGTAAGACATATAGCATATAGCTGGAGATGGATGGAAAAAATGGAGAGAGAAAAAAAAAGGGCACATAGCTACAGATTGAAAGATGGACAAAACAACTAACTGAAAGAAAAACAGACACATAAACAGGCACAATTGATTAATTGATTGATACAACAACTAATCAAAAGACAGACAGATATACGGACACCAAAGATACAGACAATATAACTGAGGATAGATGGATGGGTAAAATGACCAAATAAAAGATGGACAGCTAGACAGACGAATGGCTGGACAGACAGACATAACAGGGGATAGATAGATGGATACAAGACTATATAAAGACAAACAGACATAGAACTGGAGAATGATGGACGGATAAAAGACTAACAGAAAGACAGACAAAAAGAGTTATACAGACAGACATATAGCTCTAAAGGACAGAGACAGACCGACAAAACTGGATAAAGGTAGAAAAAACCGACAAACTGAAAGACAGACGTATAAATATAGAATGTAAAAAACCACAAGCAGAGCTGGTTTTTAACAGCATCTCTTGAAATGACGTGCTTTGTCGCTTGTTAACGTCTCATCATTTATCTTATTAGTTGCTTAAAGAGGCAATTGAAAAAACAAAGCAATGCTACGCGCTGCGGGAGCAGGAGCTGCAGATGAAGAAACAGGTAATGGAGGCTTCTCACCTGAGCGTGTGTGTGTGTGTGTTTAACCAGTTACTCACTCAGGCTGCAGAGTGGAAGCTACAGGCTAAAGAGCTGAAAGAGCAGCACACAATCATGCAGGCCCAGGTGAATATCTGCTGCTGGAGACACACATCTCCTTCCTGCAGTGTGGACACACACACACACACACACACACACACACACACGCACTTGTGCATTACGTACAAATGGAGCCGTTTGGCTTAGCTCACAATGATGAAAGATAATTGGAAACGAGTTAGCTGGACAGGCTAAGCCTGGCTAATGCTATTAGCTACTTAGCTAGCACAGGTGTACTGTGGGAATTTCCCACAACTCAAATTTTCTTTTAATTTTAGTACTTTTTATCATTAATTTATCTCTTGAAGGTGATTTTAACAGTGATGTTCATTTAAATCTATGTTTAGCATTTGTCTGTGTTGCAATGTTTGCAACTAAAATAGTTTGTACTTGTTTGCAACAAGTCGTCAGCTGAAGACATAATTATAAGGTTGAAATATAAAAGTCCACCTGTATTAGCTAGTTACTGTTCTCTAAATGAATCATAATTTCTTAAAGTCTGAAGAAAGTATTAAAAAAACAACTTTAGCATTAGCATGTAGCTTTCCTGAAGTTTCATCAACAGAGCCGTTTTCCCCACACCTGTATTATGGGTTTGATTCCCAGGTTTTAAAGTTGTTTCAGTGTGTATTTTTTTTTTTACTACATTTTAATTCTACTTTTGATAAAGCCGTGTTGTAAGCGTTCATCTGGATGAAGAAAGAGAGTGACTGTTTTTGAGCTGATTGTAGTACAGCTGTGCGGATGCTTCCATAAAACACATGTCCATTGTCATTACTGGAATCTTGGTTTGTGAGTGTATTCTGTGTCTTCCACAAGCTATCTGAAGAAAACTATAAGCATGAGATGTCACGTTGTGAGATGTGAGAGAGATGTTCACTTTGCTTACAAATGTCACGAATGACTAAAAATCAGATGCGATGGGAATAGTTCCATTATTTATTTGTTCTGTGTGATTATACTAAATGTAAATTCTTAAGTCTTCATCACCTTTAAGGGCCTGAAAATGCCAACTAACAATTTAAAATGAAACTGATGTTAAATAATATAATGGTGTTAATATAATGACGTTAAATAATTTCACTGTATTTACATCATTATGGTGATTATGGAACAATATTCCAGACAAAGTTTGTTAAATTTTCAAAATTTAATTTGTCGACATGTAGAAAAGGACAATTAATGCAAAAAGATTCATTTGTGAGATGACCAGCCAATCAGCATCAGTGGGCGGGTCAAAACCATGAGTTTTGTCTATTTTTGCTCGTCAAACTGATCTGCCGAATTGAATTTGCATTCCAATTTTGTAGTTTTATGCTTGACGAAACAACTAAAACCCAACAGCAAATTTTGTCTGGAATATTGCTTCATGCAACAATACGATTACTATTCTAACCTTTTTTTTCCCTTTCACGCAGCTCACCTTGTATTCCCAGAAGTTTGATGAGTTTCAGAACACCTTATCGAAAAGCAACGAGATTTACAACACCTTCAAGCAGGAGATGGACAAGGTTTGCATTCTTACATTCCGCGGGAGAAACAAATCCTCACCACGCTGTCCTGGTTTACCAACAGATGAGCAAGAAGATGAAAAAGCTGGAAAAAGAGTCCAACACGTGGAAAGTTCGGTTTGAAAGTTGCAACAAAGCTCTGGTGGAGATGATAGAAGAGGTAACGTCTCAATCCTGCTGGATTAAGCTTTGCCTCACTCACAGATTATCCCACTCCAACAGAGATCGGAGAAAGCCAAGGAGTTTGAGCTCTTCACTTTGAAGATCGACCGTCTGGAGACGCTGTGTCGAGCCCTGCAGGATGAAAGAAAAGGCCTGTACACGAAAATTAAAGAAATTCGTTTTCCGGATAAGGCGGCCGTGGAAGCTGTGGTGGATACACAAGTCGACGAGCTTCCAGAACTGGTTCATCTTCCCAACCCAGCGCTGACGGCAGAAATGGAGAGGCTGCGAGAAGAACAAACCCGTCTGCAGGAGTTTGCAGCCTCCTTACTTTCTCCAATAACAACCGATGCCAGGGAATCAGATAGTGAAGAGGAGGTTCCTGAAGTTTCACAAGACGTCCCAGAACCTACAAGTCAATGTGATCCACCAAAACCAACTGAAGAGGAACCCTGCAACGTGGAGAAAACCAAACCAGAAGAAGCTGAGCACAAAGAGCCATTACCCACAATTCCCAAGGATGAAGTGGAATCAAACCCTGCTCCTCAGCCTCAGCAATCAGAGATGACAGAGCAGCAGACAGGAGAACAAGTCAAAGACAGAGAGGAACCGAGCCAAGAACATGAAACAAAACCAGAAGAGACAGCCACACTCCCAAACCAAGATCTGACACCAGAAGAGAAGAAGGAAGCGTCTGCACCAGACTCGCTCAAACAGAAAGAAGCAGCTTCACCTCAAGGAGACGATCCACAAGCTGCAAAAGCCAAAGGTCAGAAACCTCAGGAGGCCAAAGGGAAGTCCAGCAAAGCCCAGTCGAAAAAACCAGGTCCTGCCAGGAAGAAAGGCCCAGCTAAAGGAGTCAAGAGCCAGGACAAGTGAAGGGCTTTAATTAAATTACCCTAAGTTTCAGACTATAAGGTGCATTTAAATCCCCCCAAAAAATTGACCATGCATCTTATAATTCAGAAAAAATGTGTTCCTAAAATAAAAAAAAAAAAAAAAAAATTATTAACTGTGCCTTACAATCCAGTGCACATATAGTCTGAACATTACGGTAAATGCTCTGAACTCTACCTAAGGTTTCAAGATCTCCCCAGCAATAACTATAGGATTTTTACAGTACATTTAAAGGCGATTTAATGACTAATATACTGTAATTATACATTATACACCATCATCTTTACCCAGTTCCCATGGCAACAACTTAAAAAGCAGCTCCAGGCGTGATGGATCTACAGTGATTCGATGTCTGTAGTGAATACGTATCTGCATTTACATACACAAAGTTCAATTTCTGTTATTTAAGCATCTTAAGATCATGTGACTGAATTAAATCGGGATTATTTCCACGGCAACGCATCGGAAAACAGACAATCTTTGTTGTTTTCTAGGCATTAGAAAACATATTCCTGAAAATGTCAGATTAAGATTATTGTGCAGAAACTAAATGACTGTTCGGCCTACGGAAGCAGCTTAAACACTGACGGGGATGAAGGACGACGTTGGGAATCAAAATATCTATAAGCAGAAGACAAATTAATTTAGACTTTTATTCTTTACACGGTTGTGTTTGGTTTTTGAAGATTTAGTAAAATATATTGACTCAAAGGTACAAATTTCACGCTCGTAATACCTTGTCTCCGAGAGATTTAATCCAGCCATTAGTTTGCTCCGGCGTCTCATTAGGGTTTCCTCCGGGTCTCCGGTTTCACATGCATTGCCGTCTGGAAAATTGCCCACGGGTGTGAGTGAGAGTGTGAATGTGTGTGTCTCACTGTGATTGGCCATCGATCCAGGTTGTGTCCCACCTTCAGACCCAGAGCTGCTGTGATTGGCTCCAGCTCCTCCACAAAAAGAACAATAAAGCCCCGAATTGGTCAGAAAACCCCCATCAACCTTTTATATATTTTATTGTTTTCTCAATTTTGTACAAAAGAGCAAAATTTGGCATACGAAGATACATTCACTTGTCACAGTATTGTTGCTTTGTGTTGCTTTAGTTTTTTTTTCGACGCCTCAAGGACGTTCGGCGCCATGCGTTCTCAGACGCGTCTATGTGATGCTCTAGAGAACGAAACCCACAAAGTGCTGACGACGACCCGAAAGAACTAACCATAGAAAAAAAACACTAGCATGCAACCGCCACTTTTGTCAATAAGCTTCGAGAACTTTGAAAGAGGAGAACGGCTTAACAAAGTGATAGTCCAGGTTGCCGCAGTGTGGACACTGCTGGACGTTGCTGTACTCGGAGAAATACTGCATGCCCACGCGGACGTCGATGACCGGTTTCCCACAATGCTTGCAGTTCAGCCGGGCCTGGACACAGAACACGGGGCGTTAGGGGCGACAGGCGGTCCCGTCACGAGCTCTTTACCTGGCAGCAGGGCGTGGCGGCCAGTATATCATACGTGTACATGGTGCCCAGCTGGTGCCAGCTTCCGTCCCACCGGGATTTGCACTTTATACAGACGATTTTGTGCACGCCTTCCAAACAGTCCACGCAGATGGCGTAAAGGTGCATCAGCCTCCCTTTAGAACATCAACAGGAAACGTACAGCTCCACTAAATACAATCATTACTGGACTGTGGTTTTAGATACTTTTAAAAGAAAAACATTTTTAGAAAAGAAGTTGACCATTGGTGTGAGTGTGTGTCTTGCATTGTGATTTTTGGATTACACGATGAAAGTCTTTTTTTTGTTGACGATTCAATCTCTAGACTTTCTTAATCATTTTCAGATTTATCTTTAAAAGTATATTTTTTGCATGTCCCAGTTGTGGTCCGCCGGGAGTTGGTTCTGCCACCAAAGTGTCGCAGATTCGAATCCCGATTCTGTGGGTTCTACAACTGTCCTCGGGCAAGACATTGACCACACTGACCTCCACGGCTTCAGACTGCCCACTGCTCCGGGTCTGTGTGTGTCATTTCACTATGTGTGTGTAACTTTACGTAATGTTTTAATGCAGAGCACAAATGTGGCCCCTAGTGGCCATATCAAATAAAATCACCTCACTTTGATACATTTAAATCGTACTTTAAGATGGTTATCATTTACCAGCATACCTTATCATCTCAACTTAGTCTTATTTTATTCTAGATCTTTTGAAAATGACTTAAAATTAGTTTCTATAAATTTAGATTTTTTAAAACCAAATAAGACAATAATGACATTTTTTATTATAAAATCTAATTAAAATTGTCACATATGGATTAGAATTAAAGATAAAAGGTGTATAATATAATCTGATTGTCTTGACTGTATTCTGTAACAAAAAGCATTCATGGTATTACTGCAAAATAATATTACAAAATGAGCATGACTTTACATGTACGGGACATTATTAAAGCTGCTAGAATGACTGTTGGAAAATCAAACCTCTCATAATTACCGTCTTTTTCGGACTACAGTGTGCACTTGAATTAAATTCTTTAATCTGTTCAACCTGGTTAATAATCCCGATTGTGGAAGAAGAATGAACATGCGTGTATTTGTTTGCCGTTGTGAAAGAGATTAATAAAGTGGTTTTTGAAAATTTAGTTTCTAAACTAAGTTTCACTTCCTGCGCCTTATAATCCGCTGCATTATTTGTGTGGGAAAAAAACCTCGACTTCCTTGATAATGCGCTTTATAATCCCGCAAGATTACGGTGGATAAATGCTCATTGATGTACATTATCACACAACAGAAGGTTCTCACCTTGCAAGTGGCACGGAACGTCATACTCGATCTCCTCGTGGCGCGAAGGGCTTAGGAAAAGTGTGCCGTCCACTAGAGGGAACTGCTCGAAGATGGGCAGCGAGTGGTGGCACAGGGCACAGTTCACCACGTTGCGGTGGCTGGCGCTGAGTGCGGACAGGATGAACTTGCGGAGGTCCTCTCCCTGTCCCACCTGAGCGTCGTCCTCCATCCGCACGTGGTAGGTGTTGAGCTTGTGTCGGGGAACGTGCGTGAGCAGCTCGGAGAGATCCAGCCTCCTCAGGAACTGCACGGCGCCATCTGCTGGAGACAGGCGGGGGAGACACATGCCGTGCTCCAGATGAGCCCCCCGGACCCCCAGGCCCGCGGCCAGGAGATGCTTCCTGGGGCTTTCCGTGTGGACGGCGTTTTTCAGGAACTCTCCCAGGTGGCGGGAGCTGCGTGGGCCGGCGAGGGCCGGGGGGCAGAAGGCGGAGAAGCCGGAGGGGGGCGACTGGGCGGGGGAGTCGCAGGGTGAGCGCAGGCCGTGGGGAAGCCCAGCGTGGCACCGCTCCTGAGAGTTCTGCCAGTCTGCGGACTGTCTCCTGGGCAGCTCCTGACTGGACCCGCGGTGGGGCAGCTTGTGGCTTGATGGCTTCCCTTTCTTGGGCTCCTCTGCCACCTCCACTCCTCCGCACGCCCCCCCCAGCGCCACTTTCCCGCTGACCTTCTCCGGCATCTTCTTCTTGCGCTCGTCGGCCATGCGCTTGACCTGGTACCAGTCCGTGTCCTTCTTCAGGTGGCCCTGTCCGCAGCGGCAGGAGCAGAAGCGGAAGGCCAGGTCGTAGCCCTTCTTGGTCCACATGTTCTGCCGGCACTGCTTCTCGTTCCAGCTGCGGGCGCGGCCGATGCAGTTGAACTGCACCAGGATGCTGCTCTCCCACTCGTAGAAGCACTGCAGGTGCATCCAGTTGCCGTGAGGGCAGATCTCGCTGTTGCACAGCACGCGCTGGTAGTCGTCCTTCTCGAGGTCGATGGGACGACCCAAACTGCAGACTAATGGAGTGGCACAGGACGCCTCTGCAGAACACACACCACAGGCCATCAGGCAAACAGCTCCACACACTGGATGAGCAGAAAATATTACAATTGAAATGCTGTTTTTGTATTCTGAATAGATGGATGGATGGATGGCCAGATAAATAGACAGACAGGAAGAATGGATGGATGGATGGATGGAGAGATAGATACATAGATAGATAGATAGATAGATAGACAGACAGACAGACAGACAGACAGACAAATAGATAGCAGACAGACGGATAGATAGATGGAGAGATGGATAGATAGATAGATAGATAGATAGATAGATAGATAGATAGATAGATAGACAGACAGACAGACAGACAAATAGATAGCAGACAGACAGATAGATAGATGGAGAGATGGATAGATAGATAGATAGATGGATAGATAGATAGATAGATGGATAGATAGATAGATAGATAGATGGATGGATAGATAGATGGATGGATAGATGGATGGAGAGATGGATGGATAGATGGATGGATAGATGGATGGATAGATGAATGGAGAGATGGATGGATGGATGGATAGATAGATAGATGGGTAGATGGATAGATAGATAGATAGATAGATGGATAGATAGATGGATGGATGCATAGCCAGATAGAGGGCTAGAAGAGAAGAGAACAGAAGAGAGACAGATAGGTCTGTTGAGAGAACTGAAGGGAGACGGATATATACACAGACTAACAGATAGAGAGACAAAGACAGACAAGAACAGAATGAGACAGACGAAGACAGGATGACAGGTAGGTATAGACAGACAGGGCTGCTGATAGAACTGAAGGGAGACAGACACAGATACAGAGACAGATAGAGCGGTAGACAGACAGACAGACAGACAGACAGACATACAAGAACAGATCGAGACACACAGATATTATATTGTTATTTTTTTATAATAGAGTAGTCTCCCATAAATACAGAATTGAAAAATAATAAACTCATTGGTTGGCAAAAAGGGTTGAAATAAACGCTGGTGTTTTTTAGTGGATTTTTCCTTGGCAGAAAGCTCAATGTAAGCACATTCAATGCAGAACGAGTGTATTTCTGAGCGTGGAGTGGGTGAGAAGCCCACGCAACACACAGACTCTTCTCAATGAGAAGCGTAACAGCGCGTCTCGTCCGTCACAGCAGACAATTATACAACATTTCTCTTTCAGTTCAAGAAATGTTGCTTTACAAATAGCGCGGCATGGAGGCTTTTACCCCGTTTCTGCTTGCAATAAGTGTCCATTAAAGGTGTAGGTGTTGCACACTCGACTAAAAGCTCTGCTGGAACACAGTGTGTTTCATATCAGATGACTTATGCAACACTATAAACCATCTTGTACTGTATATTATAGAATAAAAAAATATAGATGAATGACTAAAAGCATATTTGGATGGACAGACAATGAAAACGTTAATTGATGGGTGAATAATGAAACTATTATTGGAAAGAGAGGGGGGGGGTCGGTGGGTGGTGGATGGATAGATAGGAGACTGTATAGTCTGTAGACAAAGTAAAGGAGAATGACAGACAAATATAGAAAAGCAGAAAGACGGACAAGAATGAGACAGGCAGACAAAAAAGAAAGACAGGTGAGAAAAAAAATTAGACAGAAAGGCAGACAGACAGACAGACACACAGACAGACAAAAACAGGTCGATCAGAAGAAAACGAGACAGACAGAAACAGAAAGATCAGAAGTATGTACAGTAAGGATGGGCGGTAAACCGGTGATTGAGTTTTACTGTGAAAACCGGTATTGAGTTGTGCCAAGGTATGAATTTTGCAATATTATGGATACACAATCATAGATTACATTATTACATGTAAATAAACACCGTAATACAGTACAACACGTGTGTTTCGTAACTTTTAATGACGACATTTTGTGTGTGTGTGTGTGTGTGTGTCTGTCTGTCGCTGTCATTTTTTTAATGAGATCATAAAATCTGAACAGAACGAGAGATTTGATTAATTTATTAATAATGCACCATTTGTGTGAGTGTGTGTGTGTTAGACCATAAATACCGCTGTTCTTCTGTGAGCTAAGTGACAATTACAGTAAATTGTCTGTTCGAAGAAAAATTACAACAATCACAACAAAACAGCGAGGAAGCTACAATGCGTTATCTTTCTAACTGTGTATACAAACAACACATGACATTACACGCTTAAAATACAATAATCTACTTATCTAATAACGCAGTTGTTATTATTATTATGCAGAGATTGCATACTGCCTGAATCTATTCAGTGCAATCTCTTTGTTTGTATGTATGTGATTCTTACTATGGACCATCTATGAGTCTGATATAAAACGAAATAAATTATAACGTTTATTACCGGAAATTCCTTTAGTAACAGCGACCATTAATCAACTTCAGCTAGAAACAAGTAGGAGGCAGGCCAGGCTTACCCGCGGCCTGCACTTAACTCGGGCATGATTTGACCACAACAACTCAGTCCTCGCAGTGTGTGTGTGTGTGTGTGTGTGTGTGTGTGTGTGTGTGTGTGTGTGTGTGTGTGTGTGCGTGTGTGTGTGACCCACAGATACTCCACAAATCTCCGTGGCTTGTGCAGCGCGCGCGTTCTCCACACGTAAACACGCCGCCAAATGACGCAACGGCGACACGAGCTGCATCACAACACATTTCCTCGCACTCTTGCGTTGCAAACTGCTCCGCTTCTGCTTTGCAAGTGCACGGGCGACTGAGCGCGGCCTAGTGCAGTTCCGCGCGCCGAAGCCTCCGCGGCGTAGAGATGCGCGCGAGACAAGTTGCTACAAGTGCGCGCGAGGTAAAGGCGCGTGCGTGTGTGTGTGTGTGTGTGTGTGCGCGCGCGCCCTCAGGTGAAGCTCCGCGACGCTAAATGGCGTTTCCTACCGCTTCTGTTGTCGCTCGGGGGACCCGCCGTGGCTCCCGTCAGCGCCGAGGCGGTCGCTCCTGTCACCGCAGCCGCCGAGGCTCCATTTTCCTGCTCGTCCCCGCTACTGTTCGTGCGTTTGTTTCTCTTCCCCTTGTTGTTTTTCTGGTTGGGCATAGTGGCGCGCGGTCAGTGCGAACGCAGCCTGTCAGCGAGCGCCACCGAGCATGTCTGCGGCTTCCGTGCCGAGGGCATTCGAATGAAAGGCGACTCTTGCTGCGCACAGGTGATGCGGAGGTTACGGTTCGGCCGTCATCCTCCAGATTTCTGACAGCCGAGCGACACCATGAAGAAGGCGTGTCCCCCTCTTGTTTTGATTCCTGCTCTGAGGAGAGAGCGCTGCTCTGGCCCCGCCCACCGCTCGGAGTTATTAATAGCGCGAGACAGAGGGAGTCCCGCGCAGAGGAGAAGCGCGCTCTGTACCGTTATAACACTTTAGTCCAGATGTGGAGGCGAGCACTGATGAGTTCAGAGGAGTTCCTGTTTGCGCATCTGGTTTGTTTCGGAGTTGAGTACGTTTCAGTGGAATGCGAAGTGTACCAAGAACTTATTCAAACTTATTCTTTGATAAGTCATCAAAGAAACTTTACAATTTCACGTGAATTAGCTAGTTTACCGTAAAACCTCAAATAGTAGGCCACCTCTAATAGGCCATGGCCTTCTAATAGAGGTTTGGGGTGTATAAACAGACGTAAAATAATATTGTGTGTGTGTGTGTCTAAAAAATAAATACATTTTTGATCAAGTTTCTCTGCTTTGATAATTAAGCTTAAGTTTTCTGTATCCATAAATCTACCTATATTCATTAAAACAAAGAAAATAAACACCCTTTAACAAGATTCTAAATGAAAAATATAGCTTAATTCTTAATTTGAATTAAATAACACACATTTTATTCTATAACACATACTATCAAATTCTATATCAATCAGTCAAATCTTTATTTATAAAGCACTTGAAAAAAAGAACTGTCCTTGACCAAAGTGCTGTAGACAGTCTGTCCAAGAAATTCAACCAGTACTGAGAAAAGGATGAATAAAATAACATTAAAAGCAACACAAAACAAAACTTAAAAACAATTCAACATAATGGCTAACACAATTCAATACAGCACTAATGTAAGAAAATCAGCACAGAGTCTGTAAGAAGCAGACGGTTCGTTTATGTATTTGAATCGAATGATCTTTATTTGGCTTGAATGGTGCAAAAACTCACAATTATGGTTTTACAAATGTAGCAATTATAAATTATTACATGATGATTCTGCTGAAAAATCACATTCAAAAACCGTATCAACAGGTACAAACAGTCAGCCTTGGTAAAAGACTTTACAAAGGACATTTAACTGAGTTTTTTATTTTTAAACAGGAAAAACTGCTACTGTTCAGAAATGTTCCACAGATCAATCCCCTGAGGAAAGATGCTTTATAAAAATACCTTTACAAAACCGTCCACATACTCAGGTATATCTTCAAAATTTAGCATTTGCAAAAAGACTTATTTTTAAACTTGGATCGAGTGAAAACCTGGTTTCAGAAAAGACTGATATCAGTCCTGCAATAAGATGACATCCACATTATCATGAACTCCTTGGAGTAAAAGCTCTCCATCAAACGTCACAATCTTCTTGCGTTTGGCGGCTCTCAGGGTCCCGACCAGGGCCTCGAACAGATTGGCACATTGGTCGTCATTAAACAGGACTCCGAATTTAACACTGGTTCTCCCATCCGCATCTGCAGGACAGTACCAGCCATTATCAAACAATAACAATAACAATAAAAAAAAAGCACATGGGTGGGCACAAATATTTAACCAGGGGTCCACATGAGGAAAAAGACAATATTGTGGAGGGCCAAACCACGTAATAATAGTTGTATTTCTTTACAAAAACTACTAAAAATGAAGTGGCTTGTGGCCCCAGGGCCCGATCTTTTCCAGATCTGCATGACCTGAGCAGACTTGAGTCTTATCACAAACCTTTGCTCCCCAGTCGCTGGATCTCATTAATAAGAAGGGTGATTTCATGATGCACATCCATTTCGTCACTGAAAATATACACAGAGTTTACGGTTGTGTTAAACCCATTGCACTTGTTTTTTAAATCTCTTGCACAAAAAAACACGTAACTCACTCGGTAGGTTATCATTTAATAAGAACTGATCACATATTTCCCAGGATTCATGATTAAAAAACAACTAAAAACAGAAACGTTTTAAACAACTTCACGTTATGAACGCGTTGATTTGGCGCCCTCTCTGGAAGGAATGGGAAGTGCAACGCCGCACCCTGCCGGCTTATTGCGGATGCTGATCGTTCAAAAGCTACGATTACGTTTAATCGCCGTCTTCAATAAACATGTGCAAAATGAAAGCAATTTGATCTGCACGCTGAAACAACACCGTAAAAATCCAGAACGAAACATAACTAATAAGCGTAAAATCTTACAAAGAGCACGAGGAATATCATCTGACCGGCAATGCGGAAGTGCAGATCTTTTACACTAAAAGTAAAAGATATGAGTTACGTTTCGTATGAATGTTCTACCATTGCGTTATATGTTAATGCGCTCCTTCACTAGAGTCACCGCAATTCAGTCACCATGGAAAACAAGTAAATACACACTTTTGAATCCACAAATTGCAGCCGTGCCATAAAAACACACCGGATCGCGAGATTCACGACTCTTAAATCACAACTCCGACTTAAAGTTGTACGAAATTCCAACACGAAATGAAAGCACTTGTTCGTTTCGCTCACCTGCCTCTGTGATTTTGCGTGCCACCGCCGTTGCTCCATAAACTGCAGAGTGAACGAAAAAAGCCGTAGACGGCTTTGTGCGTGTGACGTCACAACATAACGTCACCCTTAGATTTAACCCAGATACAGTACTTTTACTGATTTATAGCTACGTAAATTTGCAATAGGTCTGTTTTTATCTATTTTATGGTTTATTGCATGTAACAAATATCAATTTGCTAATTTACTAAGAAAAACAATACATATATAAATAATGAATGCGTTGACTTTAAAAACAAACCCGCCAAAGTGTATTCATCATTATAGGTTAAACAGGCTTTAAAATGACAATGCTTTTATTAGACGCAAGGGGGCAGTAAAACATTGCCTTCAACATTTCATTTGATCGTTTCTTTTAGTGCAATCATCATTTTATTTATACTGTAGTTGTATTCGCTGTGCACCAATAAAAAAATATAATAAAACATAATAACCGTTAATTCGGCTCGAATAAACAATAACAAAATATCACGTATGACTTATATTTTAAAATGCATGTAACAGGGGAAATGTAGTTTTATATAGCACATTTGTAGTCCATAACGTAGTGCGCGACCAACCGGCGAGCAGGTCGTAGTCCTTCTTGAACAATGTAAACAGTAAACACTAAGACAGTTGGGTTCTGTACACGTAGTAGGCAGATTGAGAGCGTTTTAACCGTTTGTGATATATCTTTTGTTAGGACATCGTCCTGGAGAAGAGCGGGACTGAAAGCACCTGCGATGTGCGATGGATCATGGACAAGAAAACGAGTGGCCGCGACTGTCAAAGTTCGTTTTGTCTGCATGTGCTGCAACTGTAGCAGAGTTAGGTAGCTACACCCGTGTGTGTGTGTGTGTGTGTGTGTGTGCGTGCGTGTGTGTGTGTGTGTGTGTGTGTGTGTGTGAGAGAGAGAGAGAGAGAGAGAGAGAGAGAGATGCTGAAAAGTAGCTTAATAATCCTTTTAAACAATCTTCAAAATATCTTAACATTAACTGCTTTGATTCTTTGATTGAACGAGTTTGAATTACGTACATTTACAACATTAAAATAAATGTTTTAAGTGAGTTTATTTATTTTTTAGATTTTTTCAATGTATACGTAAAAAAGCAACTTAAAAAATGCACTCAATAAAAACTTTGCAAGTTGCAACAGTATACACAAAACTGTAAGTCAAATGCTGCTTTTATTCAGTTAAATGAGTTTTAATAAAACTATGCTATTAAGTAAATGTTATTTAAAAGACGTATACCATTGAATTATTATTAATATATTCATACTGTAAATATTAAATTTTATTTTGCAATCCGTTTCAGTCACATTCCCCCTGGATCTCACCAAAACTAGACTTCAGATCCAGGGTGAAGGTGGTTCAGGTCTGGCCCGGTCGGTGAAGTACCGAGGGATGCTGAGAACCGCGGCGGGTATAGCTCGTGAAGAAGGACCCCTGAAGTTATGGCAAGGGGTCACGCCGGCTCTCTACAGACATATTGGTAAAACATCCCCTCATCCCCTCTAAAACATCTAGTTTCTAAAGCCTAAACCGAGTGCTAAGACATTCTTTCCTCTCAGTGTACTCAGGCGTGAGGATGTTGGCCTACGAACAGCTCCGGGAGTCTGTTTTGGGCAGATCTAAAGATGGACGCTTTCCCTTCTGGTGTGTGTGAAGCTGTAGGGTGGTGGTGATGTTCTCCTGAGTGGATCAGCATGTGACCTCTCACAGGAAGGCAGCGGTGGGCAGCATGATGGCCGGCGCCTTGGGACAGTTCATCGCCAGTCCCACGGATCTAGTCAAGGTTCAGATGCAGATGGAAGGACGGAGGAGACTGGAAGGAAAACCTCCGAGGTCCATGACACAGATGATCAAATATAGCCATGATTTTTTTTAAATTATTTTTTCATTATTATTATTATTATTATTATTATTATTTAGCGTATTATGTCAAGTTTACATGTCTTTTTCACTACAAGTGTGCATGTTGTAGTGCACTTGTGGCCTAGTGGTTAGTTCGAATCCTGAATCAGGTACAACTGAAGTGACGGAGCAAGTAAATGTGAGTGTGTTAGGTTTCCATAACCTATGGGCTCTTGTGAGGACCCTAAGCCGGTCCCCATATTTCTGAAGGCCTGTTTCAGGGTCAAGATGGGATTTTAAGGCTGAGGGGAAAAGGTGTGTTAAATTCATATCACAAAGTCTCATGTTTTTGACCAACTCTGGCCTCTTTTCTTATCTTCTTCAGAGTACATGGAGTATATGATGCCTTTGCGAAGATTATTTCGCAAGGTGGATTGCGGGGACTCTGGGCTGGATGGGTCCCTAATGTTCAGAGGGCAGCGCTGGTCAATTTAGGAGGTTAAGCTCAGAAAACTATTAGTAATAATTAGGAATAATGATTAGTATCGACTGGAAAAAAAAGTGTTTACGTTTCAGATCTCATGACTTATGACACCGTAAAACATTTTCTTCTGAGGAACACCTCCGTGCAGGACAACAGCCTTTGTCACGGATTGGCGAGGTGTAATTCTATTCTACGACTTTATTCACCAAGGTCGTGTCATTTCCAGCATTTACTAAATAAATGTACACAGCATCTGCTCTGGATTGGTGGCAGCCACCATGGGAACTCCAGCTGATGTGGTGAAGACCAGAGTCATGAACCAGCCTCGGGATCACCAGGGAAGGTTAGCGACAAACTATACATAGATTTAACCACAATACATATATTTAACCATTTGATATCTTGTGTGGTGTGCTTACAGGGGGCTTCTTTACAAGTCCTCTATAGACTGTCTGGCTCAGTCGGTGAGAGGAGAAGGTTTTTTTTCTCTTTATAAAGGATTCTTGCCCACCTGGTTTCGAATGGTACGTTTGTTTCTGAAGATGATGTACATGATGTTGCTGTGTTTTCTAGCTAATCCATCCATCTCTTGTTCCCAGGCTCCTTGGTCTTTGACCTTTTGGCTGACATTTGAACAAATGAGACGAGTAACGGGCATCTGCTCCTTTTAACAGGAGGAGACGCACAGAACAGAGTTTGTATTGAATGAAATAAACCGCAACTTGTGTATAGATTCAAATAAATGTGTTAAAACTTAACCGACAATTGTTCGATCTCTGGCTTTTTCGTTGCACATGAGCAATTGTGAGAACTGTTTGGAGGAGGATTAATACCACAAATATATTTTGTATCTGTAGTTTTAATTACGCATATGCATTGAGGTTGATAAAGTTAAGTACTAACAAACAATACAATGCCTTCAATGATTTTAAATCAAACTGAAAAACGATCGCGTTGAAATCTTGGCAGCCACAAGAGGTCGCTAAATCGCAAGCTGTCGGGATCTGAAACACCCCGGCGTGTAAACAAAGGCGCCCACTAATGACGTCATTTCCGGCTTCGAAAGACTACACGCCAATTAAAATGGCAGCGCCGACTTGTGACTCGTCCAGGCGTTTAGTCCAGTACATCATCGTCCGGTCAGACCTCATACACTCTTTGTCGTGGCCGTTAGGAGCAGTTATAACTCAGGCCTGCCACGCGGCCACCGCCGCCATTCACCTGCACTACAGTGACCCCGACACGCAGGAATACCTGGCGGCGCTGGAGCACATGCACAAGGTGCTGCTGCAGGTCAGTAGTGTCCGGCCCGCTACTCCGCACTTCAGCCTTAGTGTTAAAGCTAAACATGTGTTGTATTTTGTGGACTTTTATAGTAATTTATATAGTAAAGTCAGTGAGAAAGTACACAATATGGGAATTGTGCACATGACCTATCCACACAAATCTGGAGCAGTTTTTTTATATCTACGAATGAATAAAAAATATTGAATGAATGAATGAATGAAAATGGCTTTATTTGTCCCACAGCAGGGACATTTGCAAGTCAACAGCAGGCAGAATATAAAGAGGAATAGATAATGCAGTGTGTGTGTGTACACACACACACACACACACACACACACACACACACACACAAATACTGTATGTGTGTATATAAACAAGCCTATATAAAATAGGTAAATAATTGAATATGTAATATTATACTGTATATTTAAATTTAACTAAGATCCCGTATGAACTTCATTAATTTTAATTGCATTTAATATTTATATAAATATTTATTCAATATTTATTTAATATTAATTATTTTAATATTTACGACACTGCCACCAAAGTAGATGGCAAGAAACTTTATATTAAAACTCTGGTCTGAAGGCGGGACACACCCTGGATTGGTGGCCAACCAATCACAGAGCGGGACACACACCTGGTTAATTTTCACTCTAGTTCTTTGCTTATTTTTGGATTGTGGGAGGAAACTGGAGACCCGGAGGAAACCCACTATTCATTGATGTAATGTGCTATTTACCACAGGCTCCAGACGAGGCGTCACTCTCCACTCTTTCAAACACATTACGTGAAAAGGACATTGCGCACAAGTTATGGATCGAGCAGCCGGAGAACATTCCCACGTGCCTGGCGCTGAAGCCGTACCCCAAAGACGCCGTGCAGCCCATCCTCAAGAAGCTCAAGCTGTTCAAATGACCAGACGTGTCAAAAACAACTACGATTCACTTCAAAATAAAGCTGCTCTAATTTATTACAGTTAACTCACTTTCAGCATCTCTACTGCGTTGAATTACAAAATTACATGTAATGAATTACAAAAGATCTGATCATTGTTATTAACTGCCAAATAAATGTGGTCTAATGTATTAGTTAATTGTATTTATTGCATCTGTTACTTCATATTTAAAGTTACTATGTTTTTTTAATGTAAAGCACTTTGGTCAGTCTGCTGTTTTAAAAGTGCTTTTATAAATAAAGTTGACTTAAATCTCTGCAAATTGGCAAAGAACAGCAATTAACTGCTCAATTGCAATTATTTACAATAAATCTGATAATAGACAAAAAATGACAGTAATTAACTGCTAAATCTCATTTCCATATACGTAATCAATTAAGTACACTAACTGATAACAGACAAAGGCAACATTTATTAACTGATTTTATAACAGTTAATTACACTTTAAGAATGATAATTACTTGTAATTACTACCACTGAATTACAAGTATTTACACAATCTAAAACACATTAAGTTAATTTAACCTGCTAATTACATATCCATTACATATTTAGTACTAACAACTGCATGTTTGGCAACTCAATTACATTTAATTGTAAATACTTAATTACAATTAACCAAGTACAATGACTCTTTAACAACTGACAAAAAGTTACTTATTTAAATGGAAGTTAAACAGTTAATAATTCCTAAAATGAATCCGTTCTAACTCTTTCAGGATCTTAATTACACACAATTACAATTATCAGATACTGTGATAAGTCTCACAATCATCCTTAATTGGAGTAAATTAGTCATTAAAAACCCAATATATTCCAATACGGACTGAGGCGCCTGCACAGATGGTCGGCTCGGACAAACACGGCACTGGCAGTCCTTTCTCGTTTTTGAAATATGGTGCTTTATTGCAATGTGTTGCATTCTCACATTCATGGATGTTATAGAGATTTGTTAGTCAAAGCATCGTTTCCTTCAAGGTCGGCATCTTCACCTTGGAAAAGCAACAAAGGGACCGTATGCACGAGGTGTCACCGAATGTTTCTCGGGCGCGAGTATGTGTGTGTGTGTGTGTGTGTGTGTGTGTGTAAACTTCAGAATCTCAGTCCGAGCAGCCACAAAATTCCATGAAATGGACAAGAGAAATAAGACTGATTCAGTAGATGAGCTGGACCCCGCATGTGACTGATTGTCTGTAACGTCCCAGGAAAGGTCGGATTCTCCAGGAGACCGTGCACAAGTCATTCACTCGTAAAGTCCCGCGCGCAGCTGCAAAGAAGTTCCTCCAGGACAAAATAAAAGTCACAAGTATAATACAAAACCGGACAAAATGAGTAAAATGTATATATCTATATTTATTTATATTAATTTCACAGGTGAAAAGTGGAACCTTGCCTTGACGGAACACGCGCCCATTTGGTGGCGTCACAAACGCTTCCCTTCGCCAACGCAACTAATATCTGTGTGTTCATAAGGCAGCACAGGATGCAAAGAATCTCAGGTAAACAGTAGCTACTACAGGCGTGAATGACGAGGAGAGTGTGTGGCGGAAGCGGTGAGGAATGTCTGAGAGGGTGAAGGGGGCGAAGGACCTGAAGAAGATCGGCATAGTTTCGTCTGTGGTTCTGCAGCACAAAGGAAAATCAAACACCCATGGCAAAGGCAAGTGTGGCCTGCCGTTCTACCGGAGTCCAATGGTTTGAGGGCCGCCAAGTTCTTGAGAACCTGAGACGCGATTCGCTTTGCTAAATACATTCGGGGTCTGTTTTATTCTCTTTATCTTCTCGACGCGATACTAAGATGGCCTGGTTCCTAGGAATTCCCGTGTAAAGTGCAAAACTAGATTGTATTCCTTGCAATAATCCTGGTAGGTTTTTTTTTTTTTAGTAAAAAATCCATGTAAAATACAGCAAAAGTCTTACAAAGGTCAGTATAAGAAAATCCTCAGAAACAAGAGAACGTCCATCAAACGGCGAGGAGCGGTTCAGTTGGCAGAAAACATATGTACAAGAGGCACCTCAAATTTGGTATAAAGAATCCAGCGAAATAAAGTCGTCGAGTTGCATCAGTGCGCTTTTTCGCTACGAATAAACCTTGAGTCGAGAACTAAACGGGCGACCATTGGCTGCGCCTTAAAACTCAAGCCAAACGTCTTTCGTAGAACCTTTGAAGGTGCATAGCGGTCGGAATCTTCCTGAAAACAAGCTCCTACGGAGGAAGCCTTTGCATGTTTGGTAGATCAGTAGCAAGAGGGGCGTCTGAACGACAAGAGATCCCAAGGAACCCTTCGTAACTAGGGGAAACGGGAATGTCGGAAAACGGAAAAAGAAAAAGCCCAAGTGGTTCTAAACGCGACGCATTAACCGCCAAAAAACCCCAATGCTACATCCGTCCAATCGCGTGGAGCTTGCATATGATATGAAATCGGTTTGAAGCTTTGGTCATTATTTCTTGTTTTAAGAGCGTTTCCACATGGCAAAACTACATCAGGCAGTAGACAAGGAGCCGGCGCTTGTTCCCAAAGCAAGGTTCCACTTCCTCAGAGCTGCTTCAACTTTGACAACAGAGAAATTAAATAATATGGCCTTTTTTTTTTTTCGTTGTTTTTGTTTTTTAAATTAACCCGTACAAAAGCCAGTCCATGCTGCTTCTCCCTCAGCAAAGTCACATTCACAAGTCGCTAAACCATCCTCACGTAGAGCATCTCCAACCCACAGGAAAAGTCGCAGGTTTTTCAGAAATACCAAAGAAAATAAAATCAGGACATTTGTCTGTTTTCCATATTAAACATCAGATATACAGTATTAATCACGCACGCACGCACACACAGTCATACGCATCGTAAAAGAAAGAGGAAAAAAAAAACAAACAAACTGGAAGCAAGTAGTTATTACCACAAACTCTGAGCACTATTGATTCTGAAACAGATACATATTCACATTTACCTTTTATATACACAATACTTTGATAATCCAGGTTACGGAAAGATCTCTTGTACCTTGCTGTAGTGTATCTCACGGTGAAAAATACTGAGGAAATAAATAAAAAAAAAAAAAGGCCGGCAGAAGAGCATCACCGGGCGGCGTTCGCTAGTTTGGTGTATTTGGCATTAACGAAATCAATGAGTCGATGGAAATGAGGAACTATGAAATCAATCTTCGTCAACGTCGCATCATCTTCATAACTATAACGGATCCTCAAAGACGAGAGCCATGTTACGACGTCCGTGTTCTTAAACCGTCGACCCAAAGTTAGCGTTGTTTAAAGTTTTCGCCACGTCTATGTACATTAATAAACCAGTCGTAGGACAGAGTTCCGCTTTACTGGATCCGAGCTGGTGTAGTGTCAGAGAACGAAAGCCCATCTTTGTACACGCAAAAGACACGTCACGTCACGTCACGTCAACTCCACACGGTGACGAAGAAAGAAACGCAGGAGAGGGAGAGGAACGGCCCAGCATGCAACAGTTTGTGCTCCAATCGGATCGCACGGTTTGTGAACTATCCGACCTCGGTAGCCTCCATGACGTCTTCCTGAAAGCTTCACACGGGCATGTCTATCTGACTTTTAGAGGGACGCAAACGAGTATTTGGATGAGTAAAAGCTAGCTGCGCTTTACGAGGGTCCGATGAGGGCTGGTTTTTAAACCGTTTTTTTTTTTTAAAAGAGGGAAGGTAGTAGATTAAAAGAAAAAGTATAAAGCGGATGAACAGTGTCGGACTGGGCAACAGTAGTCTCATGAGCAGTCTCGGAGCTGGAGGATGCTGAGACCCAACATCGGGAGAAAGCACCTGTGGTTTAAAAAGCGCCTGTCAAATAAAAACCAGCGATAATTCTGCGACGTGAACTGGGCTGAAATCACAACAAACGATAATCCTTTACCATTTCCCAACCTTGATTTCCAACCGCGCCCCGTTTCCGCAGGATGGCTTCTGACGTGAGTTAAATACGAGTAAAAAAATCCCAGTCAATCGAGCAGTTGCCTGGTAATTAATTAGACGCTGTTTTTTTTTTTTTTTTTTTCAAATAAAGTGTGAGCATGTCCCGACTCGGTCCACTTGTGCTGTACAACACGATATACAACACGACGCCGCAAACAACACTGATAGGCTGAGTTGACCCGAAGTGGCTCGTATTCACAGCTGGGTGGATGGGGAAATGTATGGGACATTGTTTAAAAAGAAAAGAAAAAAAAACGTCTGTCTTTTCAAAACAGTGTTGCCAGGAAAGCCTGTGGCAGACAAAACGCCCCGCAGAACAGTCTCCCACCCTGACCGTGTTGTACACACCAAATGAAAACAAACAACCAAATGAAACAGAACAGACAAACAGAAGAAAGAAAGAGGCGGGAAATTCCTCCAATCGTCAGGCACGGCTGAGGAGAGCCAATCAGTCACAGATCCAGCTGAAACTGAGCAAAAGCGTGAGCACGGCAACGCCATGGCGATGGCCTGTTTCCAATCCGACCAATCACTGTACCGTCGGCCTGGCTGATTGGCCGCTGAGCTGGCGAAGGCAGCAGGTCCATGTACACACTTGGCAAATCTCTGTGTTTCCGTTCAGGACGCAGATGTTTGAAGAGGTGGTCAGGAATGAGCACTTTGTAGAGCGAGCCCGGGCCCAGACGCTGACAAAACCAAGGGTGACGAATACAAACTTCTACGAGTGGAGAGTGTTCTCTGGCAGGTTCTTCGGTGGATCACTCGGTCAGGAGCTGCTGGAGAAGGCTCTTCTGCTGAGACTGGGATGACGGGGTCCCGCTCGGGCCCTTCTGAGACCCTATGGGCCCGGGCTGGTTCAGATAAGAGTCACTGCCCACCAGGTTTACTGTGCACTGAACATCAGCAAAAACCTGAACCTGCTGTACCTGAGAATCAGGACATGGCTTTCGTTATTCAATATGGCTCCCAAAGGAGTTCATATAAAAATGTATTTTAGTAAAAATAATAATTCTTTACATTAAAAGTAGAAAAAACATGGATTATAAATAAGAAAATATTCTTGAATTTGTATAAGTGTAATTTTCTGGGTGTATTGCAAAAAGGAAAAATGACAAACTGTCTTTTGTGTCTAATGTGGAACAATATTGTGTATATAATGATTCCTGCAATTTTTATTTATATCTGCATTATATTTGAATTATAACTAACTTGGGTGAGCATTACTAGTTCATTTTACAAATCACTTCTCTATAATGGCGTCTTTGTCGTCCAATTAAACAACAGCCCACTGTGTAGTAGCCCCTCCCCCTTAAGCTGATTGGCAGATTCTGTGACCGTGCAAATTGAATTTATTCTAAATTAGTTGGTTACAGTACTTCCGAAAGCTAATTTTTGTGTTGTTGTTTTGTGAATTGACACTTATTGCCACGACAATGCACTGCAAATACAACTTTATCAAATTCCGAATCGGAATAGTTTTTCCTATATAACAGATCCTGTTTTTTTTTAGAAAAAAAAAAGTTGGCGACCAACTAACCTGATCATTGCACATTGAGGTGACGTTGCCAAGGTTGTTGTTGCTCATACCAACAGATGGTCCGATGGGAGGCAGAGAGCCCACCGCTCCCGACTCTCCAGCCATTGACACGGTGATGCTCATGTTGTTATATACACCTTGCTGCCCAAAGCCTTGAGACCCAGGCTGGCCGGTCTGATTATACATACTACAAGCACAAAAATACAGTGTTTTACGACAGGACGGAGTGAAAAAATGTAAAATTCAAAAACAATTTACTGAAATGCAAGTGAATTAAAAAAATAAATAAATATTCACTCTGAGATTGTCGCTGTGCAAAAGCATAAAATATTACGTAACAAAACGTATTAAACTATAAACTATGAGTTATAAAGGCATAGGAATAACAATTATGATGCAATAAAACATTCAAAGAGAAAACAGTTGATTCCAGTGAATAGGACCAGTCACTTAATCAAACCAATTTATAAAATAACATATAGTGTAAATAACTGTTATTTTACAAAATTAAGTAACTATTTATAATAATATATTGTATATAACTGTAAACTGTACACTGTCCCTTCCCTCAACACAACATGAACAAACCATTTCCTGAAATGTTTCGCTACTCTCAAGTCATTTTTAAGAAGTCTCTTCAATCGAGTCTCCGCATTTCAGACGACAGACAAAAAAAGTGCCTAAAAAGTTTGAATTAAACAAAAATACTTAAAATAAAAAATGATGTGCAAATTGTAAAACCCAAGCACGTACCTGTTGCTGGCCATGGCTCCTTGCTGCCAGTTCTTCATATCAGGCGACTGATAACAGGGCGGAGGTTTAGTCTGCTGGAGCAGTGGACTCTGCGAGGGGGGATTCTGCGGAGAAAGCAAGGGGCTGGTGGGGCTGAGCTCCGGAGCGAAGGAAGGATCTGCTTGCTGGATCAAGCCTGCGAAAAAAAAAAAAAAACCTCCAGTGAGGCAACGTGCAACCATTTGGAATGTGGCCATCACCAAGCGTGTGAGACTTACCAGGCCCCCCAAACTGCTGGAATAGTCCCTGCTGCACGGGAGTGTTCACCGGCCCACCGAATTGTCCTGGAACACCTCCCATAATGCTCTGGTTGCCCATTCCGCCCCTGCCAGACAGCTTGGGGTCCAGAGGTCCTCCCATGGGGCTGAAGTGGCTGGGGGAGGTTGGGGTGTTCCCAGGCGCGGCGCTGTACCCTGGAGGAAAGCCAAACTGCGGTGGCGTCTGCTGCGGACCCTTGGGGACTCGCTGGGCTCCCGTGTTTATCCCCTGCCTCATTAGTATGACCTTTTGCTGCAGAAGCTGCCGCTGGCGGTGCTGGAAACTGTAGAGTTCTCGTTGCCGCTGAGCCATCATCTGAGCGTTGAGCGGCGGCTGTCGGGGAAAAAGAGCAGAGCGTCCGTAAAAATCTAAACATGGAGAATAGAATGCCGTTATTTTCATTGTATCACGGGGTTACAATCAAGGTAATGCATGAATTATACAAATTAGGTATGCATGAATTATAAAAGAAATATATCGAAATATTCGTGCACAACCTGCTGATGTCATGTGCATCTTCCTGAGCCTCCCAGCGCAAGTTGAACATTTCGAGAGTAGTGTGCTTCTGCAAGTCGCGTGCTTCCGCGAGTCGCGCGCTTCCGCGAGTCGCGCGCTTCCGCGAGTCGCGCGCTTCCGCAAGTCAGGCGCTTCCCGCAAGTCAGGCGCTTCCCGCAAGTCACGCGCGTTTAGTAGGCTGAAGAAGGACGGTCTGGCTCAATAATGCCAATGTCAGACGTCAGCAATGTCGGACTCCCTAGCTGCTTGCGCCTGATATTCCCCCATTCAAACACTTTGAAAGTTAATATCTCCGGGGCCATGCATGTTAGTATATTGTTAATTAATATTTCGTTCCGTTACTGTACACATAACAATTTTTTCGTTTTTATGTGGAGTAATAATGTTTTATTGGCTTGCATTCGTTAAATGAATTATGGAAATATTCGTGGAAGACCGCTCGGTCTGCGCGCACATCCCGCGTCAATAAACCAGGGTTCACTGTATTTACTACAGGAACAGAACAATTTTGAATTGTAAATGTAAATGTATGTAACTAAATAGATCCTTTCCTAACCTGTATTTTAACACCAGCAACTTTGCTGATTAAAACGGGACAGAAAATAAGAGAAAACAAAGGTGTCTACCGTATTTAACTTCATTTCAGTGAAATCACGTCGTGTGAAATCACGTCTAACCATCTTCGCTGAAACCCACGAAGTCGTCTTCTTCAGTGTAGGAGTTGAACAAACTCAGCAGTGCTTCATCACATCTGTCTCCATAAAGAATGCTTTTCGCATGCTGCATGTTTTGTGAATGACTTCTCACCACTTCTCATCCAAGTCTACCATATATTTAATATATTAATATATATATATTTATATTTATTATAAATATAATATATTTATATTTATTTCAGTAGCATATTCTTCTTTGCATTTGTTTTGTCTTTTGATACCGATTAAAGCGCAATGATTCCGATTTCCCCCTAGCGGTGGAAAAAAATCCACAAAATAGCCGCTCTTTTCTATAAGCCGCATGGTTCAAAACCTAGGAAAAAAGTAGCGGCTTATAGTCCGGAAAATACGGTATGTAATATCTTACTTTCATTACATTTTTACAAGTTCGGCGGGCCATCTGACCGAGTGTCTCTGTTCTCGCGAGATTGTATATCACTATATACGGTACCTTTATAAACATCTGCCAAAATGCATGTATCATGTTTCTTATTACATTTATTATATGAACAAAATTTTCGCCGAACAAAACGACTCTTGGCACGTTAAGTCGAGGTACCACTGTACAATATATCAAAATATAGTACGAAATACTACATTTCCGAGAGTAAATGTGTGCTTCATGTGGAGTTAAACCGTTGAGTAAACGGCAGGAAATGGTTTCGCCCGTTGATGGATATCATTGGGTATCGGTGACACTAACCTGAGCTCCAGGCATTTGGGGCTGCTGCAGGCCGGGACGCATTCCCATGGCAACGTTCCCTCCCTGTGGGAACTGGCCCATTGCTGCCAGTCTGTTCTGGAGCTGAGGGAAAACCAGATAAGGGCAACCCATCAGCTCGGACCAACATCATCACCGGACTGATTTGTTTCGTTTGCAGGACGTCAGACAATGTGTTTTAATGAGCAAAACTGTAGTGTTGAAAAGGGTGAAATGTGAAAATTTTCCTGATCAAAGTGGCCCGCGGCTCAATAAAACAAACACAGTTTATTTCACCAAATCCAAATCTCGATTTAGGTTGTATTCAACTGAATGAATAAAGTACATATTACACTTGATTACAATGATGATACACCATGACCATCTGGAAAGCATTTATTTTTTTTAAATATGTAATCCTGCACATACAACACAGAAAAAGGTAGTTGCTCTTATTACTATTAATCTAAATATATATACTATATATACTTGAAAAAACACATCAGAAATGTGTATAAATAAAATCCAGCAGTGATAAAATAAATACAATTAAATACAAAAATCAAGTTACCTAATTAAAATGTGCCCACAGTGGCAGGCAAAACCAATGCAAAGTGAGAACGTTTTCTCGCTCTGCACCACACGTCTCACTAGTCAGTGACACAATAGCCCACTTCATTTTCTCTTGAAAAGCTCAATGGCTTTCCAACGAGTTTTGTATGTTTGGTTTCTAGATGTCTAGAAGTCGAAAGTTTAACCCAAACTCAACACACTGGGATCTGGGCTTGTGGAATCAGATTAGTAGCAAACATATCAGACGTCAATTTCAATTAAATGCTTCACATTTTCGTTTTGTTCTTTTATTTGTTTGCTGGCAATCTTCACATTTTGGTTGAAAACTTTCGTCTCAGTGAAGCATTTCATAGAAATTTACGTTTTACATGTTTGCCATTAATATGCCGTTTCCATTTTCAGTCAAAAGTCTGCACTCTCCACCTCACTATCACCTAGTGGTGGGAAGCTGCATTGCGGCCCTTGCGGCCCAAAGTCACAGGACTGACATTTTTCTAGCGGCCCACTAGGTGGTGCCCTGGGGCTCTGGGCCTTATGGTTAAGAATCACTGAACTAGAGGTTTAAACTAACACACTCGATGATGTAAAATCCGAACCGGCCAGATCCAGTAATCCAAATCTCGAAAATTGTGCTACTGTAATGCGAAATTGTTGCTTTTAACATTTTCAATGTTATGTTGGCACAGCATTATTGTCAGGATTTAATTTTAAATCAATGTTAAAATTTAGAAAATCGCCACAAATCGTGAGAGAGACGTTCTCTGCTGTTAGAACATGGGACTCCAGCTCCCCGTATCCCAGAAACGGCGGTAAAAAACAATAGAAAATGTATGATTGCACAATAAAAACATTCACATACTATTCTGTGCAGAAAAAAAACATACTGGGAAACGTCCGTGTGGTCATCACTGCTTCTACATCGCAAAGCTAATTCCAAAACGTGGAAGCGGACCTCCGAGATAAAGCCAACCACGAGTTATGGAGTAAAAAGTGATGCTTCACCTGCTGTGGGCCTTGCAACCGTTGCTGAAGCTGCAGTCTCAGCTGGTTAGGTGGCAGCCGCAGCTGGTTGGGCGCACCTGTAGCTCGGGCAACCCCGGGACGGACCGCCATGCCCGCATTGCCAGGAAACGCCATCCGCGGAGCCCCAAAGCTCAGGCCCTGTGGCACGCCCATCTCTGGAGGAAACTGAGCGGGGTAGCTGGCCAGCTTGGGATCCATGGCCACAGGGGCTGGCGACTGAGGGAAAGCCTGGGTGACTGGCTCCAGGAATCCACCCTGTAGAACAGACGGCATGCTGTTGTGGAGATTGTGCTGTGTGTTTCGTACACTATGTGCTCATCATCACACAGACTTGAACAATCTTGTCGATGCCCAAAGCTCGGTCCAACTCTGCCAGCTCGCTCTCGTCTGTCCGGCTCAAGAAAGTGACCAGCTGCTCCAGAAGGGCCTTCTCATCGTTCCGGCCTTCAGGAGTGGTGGGCGGACACAGCATTTCATCCAGAGGACATGGGACACACTGTCTGCTCGAAACAACAAAAACAAGTGTCCAAACTTAGCAAAACATGTTAAAATTTGATAGGTGGTTTGAAAGGGTAAAAAACCTATTTAAAAAAAAAAAAGATATTTGCTTGTACAGTGGAAAGCTGCACACTTTTTTATTCTGTATTATTTTAAAATAATCATAACTTTTCAACTTTTATACTTTTACTTGTAATTAACTTTTTTTTCACTTGTATCCATTGAAATCAGCTTCTTCTTATCAATAATACTGTTTTTAGTCATTGCAAACACTAATTGGCGTTTACTTGTTTTTCTACTTGTGTCAACTTGTGTCTTCCATGTTGTATTGTACATAGAAATGTAGAAAAAATGTTCACGAATAAACATAGAAATGTAGAAAAAGAAATTTCTGGACATGTGAATTGCACAGATGGTTATAGACTAGAGTGATCAGAAATATATTTAATTATTATACGTCTTTATTTATTCTTACATTTGTAACTGAAATCAACTGTTTTTTTAAGAGACTCGTGTTTTAATGTTCTGTCTTAACCAGATTGTCGGCTCTGTCACACTCTGTAAAATATGCTGTGGCTTTTTGTTTTATTTATTTATTTTTATTAGTTCAACAAAGACTCCTTTTAGTGGCGTCAATCACAAGAAACCAAAAAAATAGTGCCACTTTACATGTGATTTCCTATTTAAAGACAGCGGCATTCCCCAAATCAACTTTAATAAAATGTTAATAAAAAAAAAATAAATAAATAAAAAAATGCGCAAAAAAATTAATATATTAAGTGTGACGCATATAGAAAAAGACACAATTGTTAAAATCGACACAACATAGTTATTCTGAAACAGTTTATGGGTCTTAAATGCAAATTTATATTCCGAACAAATGCGATTATTTGTTTATGCTAAACGAGGTTCAAAACCAGAAGAAGCCAATTTAAAAAAATAATTTTGATTTTACTTGTAATTTACGATCAACCTAAATAAAAAAAAAAAACAAGCAAAAGTAGACGGAAGATTTAACGCCACCTAACAAAGTTTGAGATTATAAATCAACTTTTGATAATAATCTTGATGATTATAAATCATCTCTTTCTTCACACTTTGAAAGAGTTACACACACCTTCACTATAGTGACACAATTTATTGTCATAAAAAAAGACCCAAATAACGACACGCTTCTCACATAAATCTGTTCTGGCTTTCTGCGTGCTAAACGGTTTCAAGTTGTTTCCAGCTTTTACTGCAGCAACAGAGCGACAACAAAAACCAAATTCAATATCTCTTTGTCTACAAACGAAATGAAAAAAGCGCAAAAAATGTATAAGTGTGACGCATCTAGAAAGAGACACGATTACACCGAACAGGTTCTGAATTCTCACTACTTGGTGAACTCACTCTTGAGGAGAGGACATGGGAGCCACGTTCTGGTTGTCCAAGCTGCCGTCGAAGGTCATGGCTTCCGCAAGTGGCAGGGATTGAAACTGCTGAGAGTCGGAAAGTTCCAACTTGGCCAGACCTGGATCAAAGCAGAAGAATAATACGTTCAAACCGTTGCCCGGCATTTTCTCTCTGTTTGGCATTTGAGTGTGTGTGTGTGTGTGTGTGTGTGACATAAATACCAGTGTTGGTGTTAAATGAGGCGAGGCTCTGGGGACTGGCAAAGGGGCTGCTGCTGTCTTTGGGTGGCTGAAAGGGGTCCGTTTGCCCAAGATCTGGCACCTGGATCTGAGCCTGAGCTTGATTTGGTGAGGAAGGGTCACAGAACTCAAAAGAAGACCGACTCGAAGGATTGGCGCCATCGGGGAATACTGCAAAAGATGTTTGGAGGTTTTTCCATTTCAGTAGAATGCCTCCTAGGTTTTTAATAAGTTTAAGAGTATTTCCCAGTGCAATATTTCGCATTTATAAAAATATATTTCTTTTAGCTATGAGGGTTTTTTTCAACATAACCCTTTAATTAATTAAAAAAAAATAAATAAATAAATGTATATATATGTATAAATACACACAGCGTAAAACCTCTAATAGAACACCCCCTCTAGTAGAACACCCCCTCTAATAGAGAATCCCCTGATAGAAGAGTTCAAAATGAGAGGTTTTACGGTATATATTAAAAGAGGAAGAGACAATATGCTTCCACACACAAGAGTGAGAACGGCTTCATCATAACGTTGCTATATTTCTGACGACACACATAACATGGTGGTGCAGTAAACGAATCCCAATAAATGTGTGATGAACCAGGCCAATCTGAGAAATGAACCATATAGAAGCCAAATTCAATTTGTGGTAAAGTGGAGGTCGTCTAAAGAGCGCATTTTTCTAAGCAGTGAATAAAATGGCGTTTCCCAAACGGCAGAACTCACCTTGACTTGAGGTACCGGGCGACTCTCGCTTCACATTCACCGTAATGGAAAGGATGTCTTCACTTTGCTGGACGAGCACTGCTTCTTCTGCCTCTTTCTCTGCCACTGAGCTTTTCAGAGTGGGTAAGAGCTGACTTAATGTGTCCAGATCAGTGCTGGGAAACTGCTAACACACATTGGGGAAAGCAGAGCGAGAACTGCATTAGTATATGAAGCTAAAAAAAAAATATTACATTTACCACTTAAAAACGAGAAGCAATTTATTCAGATTAAAGCTTGGTAAATTATGTTCTTCTAAAATAAAAATCATCCTTGATTTTTCAGGCACAATGGATTTCCATTGATGGGTGAACAAAATGGGCAAATTAATATTTCTTTTTCAAAAGCACCTAATTTCTTTCCAGAAACCTAAAAACTTGTGTCTTGTCACACATATCACTTCAGTGTCGTTTTAATTAAATAGTAAAATTTAGAAATGTTATTTCTAAATGTAGCAGAGTTCAAATATTCGTCCAGTGTTATTTAGCCACTGCTACGTGTCGCTAAGTGGCAAGGATTCTTTTTTTTCTTAACATAAGCAAATATAATCACCCCCCACAAGTTTTTGAGCATCTAAACCAGGAAATAAAAGGGGTGCTTATATTCGTGTCAATAATATATTATAAGAATAGGCTGAGGGTTTACACAAACATTTACCACTTGTAAATGATATTGTCCTAAAATGAAAACGAAAAGTGCAACAGCATTTATGGAAATTCAAACAATTAAAAAAAAATAACAAAGTGCTGGAAGTAGATACCGGACTGGTCTTGTCGCTGAACTTGGGTGAGGAGACAGCCGAAGCCGAGGTCACGTTCTCTCTGCTCCCTTTCTTCTCGGCCTTCACCTTGACCGTTTGGAGGCTGAGGGCTGCTGGTGGTGGCAAGTCCTCCAGGTCCTTCTCATCTGTGTCCAGTAGGAAACGTAGCAGCTGGTGATCTTGGGGTTCCTTCCCCATGCCCCTTGCCAACAAGGCCGCATTGGGACTGGTCGGAGGCTCCTTTTTAATGTCAGCCTCTTTGGCCGAGTCTGCAGGACTGTTGTCTTGGAGCAGGCTGTGCAGAATTTTGTGCCGCTCCGTCAGGCTGCCGTGAGAGCCCGGGCACTGAGCGCCCGCTGCCGGACAGGACTGCGTGTCCAGCTCCCCGCCACACGTTCCTGGGTTGACTTCTAAGAGTTGGTTGAGATTGGGGTTGCCCCCAGCAGTCCGAGAAGGTTCGTCAGCAGCTGGTTCCGGGGGCTTGGCCGGGGGCTGCCGGGCCGGTGAGCTGCTGGGAGTGGGAGTCTGTCTACTGGGAAGGGGAGAAGATAAAGAGAAACCACACCCATCGCCACCGGATTGCTGCCTCGTCAGTCCGCCGGCGGGCGAATGGGTGAGGGGTGCCGAGGGGGAGAAGGGATGGTTGGGCACACGTGGGCTGCTGGCCAGGCCCGGGCTGCCTCGTGGAGGCCGAGGAGACATGAATGAGGTAGGGGTGGCTGTGAGAGGGCTGCCTAGTGGAGATGGGCTGCTGACCTGCTGAGGCGGCCCAACGCGGCTAGGCGTCAGGTAGCCTGGTTGAGTGGGTGTGGGGGGTCCGGGGGTGGCACAGTTGCCGTTGCTGTTGTTAAGATGGAGACTGAGGTCACTGGAGGGCGGCAGGGCGGGTGAGCGGGAGGGTGGTACAGCAGGTGATGGAAGGCTAGGGGTAGTGTTTTCCTGAGAGCTAGCAGTGTTGTGTTCCCTGAAACGGATGGAAACGTTAGGCGTGATTGGTTTGGAACAGAGCGAGGCGTCACTGACCTGTCTATAGTGTGGATGCCCATGATGAAGGGCTGTACATCTGGGTTCGGGGGGCAGCAGAATTTGCAGCGCGTCTGAGCACTGAGAGGCGTCCCGTCGCTGAGTGTGAAATGGTAGAGAGGACTGATGGCCGTGCCATGGGACATCACTGTGGGCAAAGTGGGAAAAAAAGACGATGTATGAATTTTTTTTATATCGAAATTAGGAATCAGGTTTATAACCCATAACTGCATGTAAAAGTATTCCACTCTGTCATTGGGACACATTGAGACATTTTGTCAAGTCAAAGAAACTTCATTTGTCACCATGGTGAAATTAACAGGACTGTACAGAGTAGGAGTGTTACAATAATGTAAATAAAATGTAAATAAAAATTACATTATAGGACTTGTCCCAATAAAGCAGCTGCCCCCCTAACCGGCCAAATTAAACAGAGAAGGCAGTACTTAAAAGCAAAATGTTGTAATGTGTTTATTTCTCAGAAAGCCAGATAAATATCAATATAAATTTATTTATGGTCTGTGTTTGTTTGTTTGTTTATTATGATGTGTGCAGTGCGTTATGGTGATGCTTGTTTATTTATTTGTTTGGATTTGTTGTTGCTGTCGTGACGTGAAATTTCCCCGCTGTGGGACTAATAAAGGATTTTTCAATTCAATTCAATTCAATAAATGAATTAAAAGTCCCTACCCTCGTGAAGCAGCTTCTTGGCATGGGAGGCTTCATTGCCCTGAGGCTGGAAGAAAGCATAAATGCACTTCCTGACCAGATCCTCCCAACCTGGTCGGCCTGTTTGTCTCAGAGCACTCGTCTCAATAGAGATGATTTTCCCTGCAAACACAAACACCAGTTAATATTGATGCAAATTACCGTATTTTCAGGCACTTAGGCTGCACTAAAATCCTAAAAAAAAAAAATAAAAACCTAAAAACTGTACTCTGCACCATGTAATCCACAAAGTATTAGCTAATAGTAGGCAATAGATTATTATTAATGGCAGTCTTGTAATCTAGTGCATCTTAAAAATACAGTAAAACCTCTTTCTAATTGCTCGGGTTTGACAACAGACCAAACTCTCCTCTGAAAGTAAACAAATTAACGGTGTTCTGCATTATTTCGGCTTCATTGGACTTCATACACAGCCGGTAAGTGAAAAGCATGTGTGAACTGACAAGCAACCTTTGTATACAACAAAAGAAAGTTGTATAATCTCTGAAAAGATGAGGAATTTGTCCTTAGGATGACTCTTGCATCGCCGTTGGTGGAAAATAACCGCAGTTTAAAATTAGCTGTGCAAAACCCCCAGAATAATACATCATTTGTGTCTATTACAGCATGACTACAACTTTATTTACATAGAGGAACAATTACATAAAATCTCAGCTTCTCTGAGTCTCGGGTTAAAATAAAATAAAAAGCCTGCAAGATGCAGAATATCAGATTTACAGATCTGTTTGGAATTTTAAGAGACTTCATTATCGTCAAAAGACACCTTGAAATGTATTAAGTGTGAAAACTGAGGTATGAATGTCAAATAAAAAATGAATACATGAATGTAAACAAATTCTAAATGAAAGCACAGATGTAAAAACAAATGTATGAACATAAACAAACTCTAAAAGAACGCATGGATGTCAAAAGAAAACAAAAGTATGAATGTAAACAAATTCTAACAAAAACTCAAAACGTAAATATATATTCGAAAAGGGTTCATTACTGTAGAAAGAAAAACTATAAATAAATGCATTCTAAAACAATGCACAAATGTATGTAAACAGATGTAGCTGTAAATGGATGAATGTAAACAAATTCCAAAATGGATTTCTGATACGTGCAAACGAATTAATGAATGCAAAAAAAACAAAAACAAATTTGAATGTAAACACATGTATGAATGTCAAACAGTCAGACTCTTAAACGCTTAAAGAGGATTGAGCAGTTGGCCTGACGCCGGTGTGTAAACGCTACCTGTAGGGTCCTGTTTGGTGATGAAAGACTCCGTACTGACAGGGTTCTGAGGTGAACGTGGCATTCGACACGCTATACAGATCAAACAGCTCTGCAAGTCTGTGGAGAGCAGATCTCTGTGAGCTAGATGCACTAAACACTTGTTTACTACATACATTTATTTGTGTTTATTTGGTTATTAAAGCCCCCCCCCCACACACACAAACAAAAAGAAACATATGGGAACTAAAGAAATCCAATCGCATGTCAACTAATAAAAATTCATCCCGAGTCCACCGCTAGCGTTCTTCAGACTCTCTGCGGCAAGATAATTATTTATGTGGATATGCATTTATGTGTGTGTGGTCTCACCCTCGCCCTCTTCCTGCACCGTTCTGGGCTGCGAGACCGTGAAGCACTGCATGAACTCGTACTGTTGTCGAGCTTCCTGGTTCTCCGAGTCCACCTCGTCTGGAGGTCGCTTTAGTAACCTGCAGTTGAATGTGTGGCCGTTTCTCCGGCCTTGCTCTTGAGGCCATGGCACTCCATTTACTGATTTAAAAGAGATATACAGACGGGAAAGGCAAGGTGAGGAGGAGATAAAGACCACCGTGAAAGTGCTACTGAGTGTTTTTAGTAGCATTAGCTTCAATCCACCAAGCTAACCACGAGAAACACAAAAGTGACATCTCGGAAAAGTAACCAAGGCTGAGGATGTGTGGATGTTGTTTTAAGACGAGACGATGATTTTTTTTATCTGTGACCTCTCTCACTAAGAGACGTACCAAGGCTCTTGGGCAGCAGATTGCGCACAAACTCATTGTGATCCCCCACATGAAGAATGCTGTAGACGCTGGAGGTCATCAGCTCTTCCTGGGTGTAGCCCAGATAACTGGTGACGTTCTCAGACACAAACACGATGCGCCCCTCACGGTCAGCGACAAAGAAGAAACCATCCAAGGCCTAAACGGAGAAACCTTTAGAGTTAAATAAAGTCCTTCTCCAAGTTGAAGGTTTTCAAAAAATGTTCTGAAGATGACTCCAAACAAACCTCCAAAAGGAGAGGCCCGAGTGCCTCCTTCTCCACCATTCCCTGACTGCTGGATGATATGTCACTCTTCTGAACGTCATTATCCAGAGAGAGCAGAGCTGCTTTTTCTGTGGGAACACAAAGACCAAGCACAGAAAGAAATCAAACATAAATTAAATGAAGCCATATCTGCAGATATTACGCGGTAGAGCTTAGGGCCTGGGGATTAATTGAAGAATTATTCGATTCATTCAGAACATATAATCCAGAACATATATGAAAATCAGAAGATATAATCCAGAACATATGACAGTCAGAACACATAATCGCTCAGATTTTCCATTTAAAAACTATTACTTTCCCTTGAAAAAAATACCGCGTGTGGAGTCACATGACTCGGCTCCGCTCGTGGAGTGAGTAGCACAACATGAGCCGCTTGACTTATACATAAAAAATACGCTGTTTTCGTAGTTTGGACACATTTTGGTCTCAGGACGGATGAAACATAGAACATAATGAAGTTGAGTATAGACGCTGCAGAGAAACTCGGTAAAGGTAACACGACAAATGTGTAGCTGCTCGTCCGTTACAAGCGTCACATCCTGCCTGAAAGCTTAGTAAGAACTTACTAAGAGAGTAAATTCATGTTCTAATAGTGACATGACAAGATCAGTAAGACCACCTCATGCAATAGTGTTTAACAAAGTTCAATTTTAATTACAACATTCTTTTGTTTATATTGCACATTTAAATATTTGTTTACAGAAGAGGCAAGAAATGAACAGTATATACTATGCATAACTTATTATAAACAAACAGGGGTTGATTTATTTAGAAAAGAACTGCTCATTTTCCAGGTAAATAAGAAAATATTAAAAAACAATGTATTCTGTTCACAAACGAGCGAGTACTTATTTTTGATTTTTTTTGATGAGAACAAAGTAATTGATTAATTTCAGCTGTTGATGTTCAATAAACGAGTTTAATTCAACTTTTTTAAATAGTTTGAAACTTTGTTTCAATGTACAATACATTTATGAAAGATAAAAGTAGACCCGAGTAGAAACAAGGAAAACATTTTTTAAAAAGAGTTGACACTTCAACTTCATTGAAACAAGGAGAGCTATGAGGAATCTGATTTCAGTGGACAAAGATGAAAGTCAAATCTAAAGATGAAAAAAAGAAGAAAGTGAGGAAAGTGTTTAAAAGTTGATAAAAGATGAAAACAGCCTGAAAGATGATCAACACGTTTAGGAACTTTTTGGTAAATTACCAAAAAACGCCATGACAACACAAATAAGTTGAACAGGAAGTCAACAGTGAGTGAACTCACCAAATGCACCACTCAGTAGTTCAATAGGCTCTAAACCTTTTTCTCCATAAAAGTTGTTCAGAACACTCTTTGCTCACACATGAAGCAACGCATTTCAGCATTGTCTTCTTTCCTCCCGTGAATTGGGTGGATGAAAGCTACGCCGCGGAAGCCCAGTCAAAGACTAATGTGAGCAAAGTGGTACTTTTGGCCAAGAGCCAACATAAGTGCAGCGAAAACTCCTTACGAAGAGCTCGAGACAGAAGAGTCACAAATCGGTCAGTCTAGTCCCAGTTGGACTCAAAGAGCTAATGCAAATCGGCAATGATTATTCTCCAGCCAAACAGCTCAAAACCTTCCTTCTCCTCTTGGGATCAAAGCTTTCAGAGGGTTGAAGAGGAGTGAGGACGAGCCTGTTTGTTTTGGGTTGTGTTCCAAGTAAAGACTTCTTGAAGAAAAAAGGCTAAATTTAGATCAGAACTCGAGTGCTTTGCATGATGTGCGATCAGGACACAACAGCGGTGGCGTTTTGGCCAAGGAACGTTTACAGAGCGCTGAACTCCACAACACCAAGGTGAGTTTAAAAAAAGGTCAGCCTGAACGAGGCCAGTTCCTGTCTATGGAACGTCGCAGAGTTTACGTTCAACGTTCCATTCCAAAGTAGAATCATCTGAGCGCTTGAATCATCTATGCGACATATGGATTTCAAAAAATGGAGAATGGTGAATTTGCTGCAGCGTGTGGATTCCAATCAGCATGAAAACAAAATATGACACAAGGTGCTTTGAAGAACCCAAAAGAACAATGATGAAATTCTCCAGCTTGCAAGAGTCGCACTAAATCTTCCCGTTTGTTTAGAAGAAAATTCTTGTCAGCATGTATGTGAAGACCATCACCACTCCCGCTTCCCAACACTGCCAGTTGCCATGACAGCAGCGTTACCGTGGCAGTGGTGCGGCAGGCGATGCCCGTTCTTCTAGCACAAGAGTTGCGATCCGTGTGATGTAAGAGCTTTATATGTCCGGCACGACATGCTGAAGGTAGAGGATGGCCAGAAGATTCTCTTACACTTCTGCACTGTGGAATACGTAAGTGAGGAGCCCAACAAAAAGGTTTATGAAGTCCAGACTGAGCCCTGCCAAACCTCTACCCTCAGTCTTCTGAGATCATCGGCAAAAACCTGTTCCAGACCGTAAACCAGCCTGAATGTGTCACTGGACCGGATTTAGAAGAGCCCGATGCAGAGGAAGTGGCACTGAGACCGGATTATTTTCGCACAGAATCTCAATAAAAAGAGATAGATAAAAAACAAACGTCTGATGTTTCTGACACACCAGTCTGGGGTCTTTGTGCATTTTTTGCAATTCTTAAGGTTTAAAATTTCCACCTTGGAAGAGTTCAAAACAGCTAATTTGTTTTTTAGAAGTTGCATTAAAATATTTCTTTGGTTTAAAGTTTTACTACCAATATTTGTAACTACATTATGGAGCTGTATTCTAAGCAAAATTTGCAAGAGCTGTCGAACAGGATATGCAATTTGGTTTTGGTCGCTGCGACGTAAAGAAAAGTAAAAAGTTTGAACACAAATGTGAATTCAATTAAATAACTAAATTCTTGAGGTCGATGCAGGAGTTTTAATCCCGGACAAAATGCTGTCAAATTGGATTGGTCAATTTGAAACGTGTGTTCAAGAGATTTGACCCGCCCACTGATGTTGATTGGCAGGTTCTGTCACCTCTGGAATTAATTTTGTGAAAGAATTCTGCAAAATACTTTGCAAACTGAATTAGTAAACTACTTTGAAAACTTAACGCAACACATTTGCAAATGCAATTCGACAAATCTTTCCAGTTTTGTTCGGAATACCGTTCCACAACTAGAATTAAATAACAAACGTTGTCTAATAAAACACATAATATTGTAAGGCAAAGCGCCATAATGTATGCTTGTTTGCGTGAAGTTACGCTCTCACACACACACACACACACACACACACACACACACACACACACACACACACACACACACACACACAATAGTTTTAAGTATGTATTTTCAAATATAATGACTTTCTTTCAGCACATTTATTATAATACATTGTGTAAAAATTATTATAGTAGCATTCTCTGTAAAATAATGTCACTGTGCAAGTAAACCAGCGCAGCCAATTTGATTCATGTGTCAGACTACGACACATTAGAGCAAAACTAATGCGATGCACTTAGAAGGGTCATTTTCTATCCCTGGTGAAAATATCCTGTCATCCTGCAAAAAATGGGCAAAGTGGACAAATTACTATCATTATACACTGTCCCCAACTGAGGTGAAAAAGGCAACACGCCATTTCACCCAAGCATTTAACCACTGGAGCAAACAAAGTTAATGGCCGGCAGTTTTCCTGACCTTTGCCGCTGGAGCTTTACTCCGACTTCATTTGTCAAGTTTCAAATTGAATGGGATTTTTCACTTTTTTAAGGAATTCTATAGAGAACAGTTTTACACATTTTTAAATTATTTTTAATAGTTATAATTAATGATTTAATAGTTAGAATTTTGTATTGCATTTTTAACATACTTTTCACAGTCGAAGAATGCCACAAAACAGCTTTGATTTCTTAATATGACACTACATTATTACTATTATGAAATGCATTTATATTTTCAGTAAAAACTGCACATTATTCAGCATTTTTATTTTTTTTTTCATTGCTTTTTGTGAAAAAATACAATTTAAATTCTTCAGTAAAATAAATATATATTACATTTTTAAATTTAATTATATAATTGAATATAAATTGCATTTTAGTCAGGCCCTCCATAATATTTGCTTTTTTCTCATGTGGCCCCCTGGAAAAAAACAAATGACCATCCTGGCACGACCAAATTTGAAACAGACACTTTGCTCGGTCCAAAACAGCGTGTGGCCAGAGACAGTTACACGAGACACTTGGGTGATAGTCCAAGTAAACAAGCTTTAAAAGGTTGACCGCTGCACTGACTCCGCCCTAATATATTGACAGGAGAGGAGGGGAAGCAAGTTCCTGTTTGTTAGGGAAGTGGAGGTCTACGAGAGGCCCACTCTAGCACAAGGTCAGGGGGCGGGGCAGAGCTACCATTGGCTGGTTCTTTCACGCCCCTGTGGCCTCTCGTTCCCTCAGGCGGAGAGATCCAAACAAAAATAAAGAGGAACGGAGCTCTGACCGACAACCTGCAGAATGAGAATGAGCGGAAAAGTCCAGTAAGATGGCCCAGTCACAATTTACATGTATAGTCAAAATTTACAGTGGCAATCATAGTTTATAATATAATAGATTATTTAGATTTGCCCTTATTCAGATATATTTATAGCCCACTGCTTCCAATGTAATTTAAATACTTTAATATTCATATAGTGGGGCCTACTTTAAAAAAAAAAAAAAAACATGAACAACTTATTTCTTTTTTCATTTGCTCTTTCATTCACTTTTTCATTCACTCTTTCATTCAATGGTTTTTTTTTCAATACTTACTGTATTAAAATCTATTTGCCTAAATTATCATCAACATCAATATTTATAAAGCTTCCATCTTTCTTTCCTTCCATCCAACTATCCATCCATTCATCCGTTCATGGTCAATGTTAACATAGTTTGGCTAGATTATTATACAAAAAAATCCCACAAACATTACTACAGTAATATTACAATTCCCACAAGTATTACTACAGTAATTGGTTTCTTTCGTTCTTATTTTTTCTATCCATCCATTTACCCATCAAAGTATTTATTTACCCATTAAAGTATTCAAGATGAATAAAGTTTGCCTAAATTGTAAAAAAACAATTATAATAATTTACCCATCAAAGCCTAAAGTATTCAAGGTGAATGAAGTCCTCAATTGTAAAAAAAAAAAAAAAATCAACTCAACTCAACTCAACTCAACAACTCAAATCAAATCAAATATCAAAACAAGTCAAGTCAAGTCAAAATGAAATCCAAGCAATCAATCAGTCAATCAAAGTGTCTGTCTAACTAATCTGGGTAAAAGTCCAATCTTGCCCCCATGACCACACACTCCCTCAGCATTTGCCCCAGAAACTGCACACAAGTTGGAGCAACTTTGCACCCGGCGTCTTGTTGAGGGATTACGGTGTGTACATTACAGTCCTGCGAGCTTAAAATGTTTGTGCTAGCCAGTGCCTGTCCCAGTGCGCGGACCCCTACAGCCTCCTGCCTTCAGATAAACATCCTCTCGCCGCATCTTTGCTTAAGTGATATTCACTACTCCTCGTTCTGCTTATTTTCCCATGCCAGCCAAAAGCTCTTTCACTACTGCAAATCATTCGCCGTCTTGTTTACTACCATCAGAATGAAAGACGCCCCCGCGGACCCTCTCAATTACATCCAAGTGTGAGACACAAACTCTTCCAGCACAGTTGACTGGTGTTTTTAAGCTGGTGTTAGAATGGAGAGGTCCTGCGGTCGATAAATACTGGCAAAGTTCAAGTGCAATGGTGAAATTAATACTACATTGGCTCTTCTTTAAGGTCAATCATAAATAGCCTTCTAACAAATAAAGCTATCAAACGATAAGAGAAGGAGATAGGGTCACAAGGACTTTACTCCACTCAAGGTCTGGCTGGTTGCTATAGGGAAATATTTAACCATTGAATGGATTTGTTATTAAATGAACCAGACCCTTTCTTTGAGGACTAAGCCTATTTCAGTAAATCGGTTTAAAACTCAAGTCTGAAAAACAGACCTAAACATACCAATATCGGGACAAAATGTGCTCTACACTGCCACGACAAAGAAATAAGGTTTTATGTAATAGATTGCTATTTATTTGATTTCTTTTATACTTTGCTATCAAGTAGAAAAACAAGTAAAAGTAGTATGTAAGTAAAAAGAACAAAACCCTTGATCTATCAACCGCATTTGTCATATTCTTCATTATTCATAATCCGTTTTCAGATATAACGCAGACATCTTATTTCTGAATGATAGTTCACACATCCTTAAATTTAATGTCATTTAATTTTTATTTGAAGCGAGCTTTGCAGTCCAAAAAACACGGTATATTTACGACAATATTTAGAGTTGGTCATTATCGTGTCCAAACATCAGCATGTCTTGCTTTTTATGGCCCGTGTCTGAAAGTTTCTGAGCAGTTACTGATTAAAACCAGCAAAAGACAGCAAATAATCCCATCCTCTGACAATCTCTCAGTAAAAGTGTCGCACAATTTAGCGGCTAATAAAACAGAAGTGATGAGCGTGGACTCCTATTCTCGGCCCGGTGATATACGAGCACAACAACACTGGGAGTGAAACCTGTTGCTCACGCTTCACACTCGTGGTTTACCTGAACGCAAAAGAGAAAAGTCAGATCTGAGACGCTGCACAGAAAGACGCTAAACATCTCCAGGTTCAGTTTCCTGTCTGTGCTGTAATGGAATCCGCTCGGTTCTAGGTGGACAGGAAAACACACACACACACATGCGGCTGCTCACCCTGCTCGCGGCGTTTGATCTGCTGGATCTGGTCCACCGTGCTCTTTAAGATGTGGCATTTTTCTGGCTTCACGTTGAGACTGGCGATGTCACTCATGTTGGCTGAAAGCAGCTCGGCCAGTTCATCGATGTAGCGGCATTCCAGCTCCCGCCGCCGCTTCTCCACACTGTGTGCGCAAAGGAAAACACAATTAGACTGTTGGACCTTTAATGTGCACATTCTAATTTCACATTTTTAGAACACAAAAATAAAAATAAAGCATGTTGAGTAAAGTAAAGTTGATTCAACAAAAACGTAGACTTGATAGACAGAGTCATACTAAACGCTACATGGCTGTTCAAGCTCTTTTAAACTTTCCATAAGCCTGAACATCCGAGCATCCACGACAAATGTTTGAGTAGAACACTACACAGAGTAGAACTCTACACAGAGTAGAACACCACACAGAGTAGAACTCTACACAGAGTAGAACTCTACACAGAGTAGAACTCTACACAGAGTAGAACACCACACAGAGTAGAACACCACACAGAGTAGAACTCTACACAGAGTAGAACTCTACACAGAGTAGAACTCTACACAGAGTAGAACTCTACACAGAGTAGAACACCACACAGAGTAGAACTCTACACAGAGTAGAACTCTACACAGAGTAGAACTCTACACAGAGTAGAACACCACACAGAGTAGAACACTACACAGAGTAGAACACTACACAGAGTAGAACTCTACACAGAGTAGAACTCTACACAGAGTAGAACTCTACACAGAGTAGAACTCTACACAGAGTAGAACACTACACAGAGTAGAACTCTACACAGAGTAGAACACTACACAGAGTAGAACTCTACACAGAGTAGAACTCTACACAGAGTGGAACTCTACACAGAGTGGAACTCTACACAGAGTAGAACACTACACAGAGTAGAACACCACACAGAGTAGAACTCTACACAGAGCCGATCACTACACAGAGCCGATCGGTTATCATTGATCAGTTAAGTTAGTGTTGATGGCGCACACACATAGCAACACAGCCCTGGTTTCAGATCAGTTAGAACCCTTCCTGAACGAACCGGAAACTATTGTTCTGATGAAAACGAGCGTGGACATGTTCACCTTCTGATTGTGCTTCGTTTTCTGATTCTTTGTCACAATCTTTGGTCCAAATAAGCGAACAATACTAGGCATAAAAGGATTAGTTTCATTTATTTAGAATTTGGTTCAAATGCGCTGATTCAATTAACTGAACTGATTTATTGGAATCTGAATGTATTTTTTTCGTCAGTTTACAGTTTTTTTAACACAAAACCTCAACCACAAAAAAACGTTTCCCCTTTTCTCAATTGATAGCCTCATTATCAGCAACAATGGGGTTTTTAGGACAAAGCCTGGAACTAGTTCTGTTAGCAAAGACCTAGACCTGAATCCTACACAACGGCCAGAGGAAGCGGCGTCACCCCCGTCCCCCCGCACCACATCAGCGCTCCGACACCTCATTGAAGCGGAGATTTATTTAATGCCAGAAGTTAAAAGAAACTGGAAGCACTCGAGGGAAACTGTTCGGTTTAAAACCAGATCCTTATGAAAACTGTGCGTTGACGTATATGACAACAGGTCTTTCCTGAAGGATTCATGCTTCCTGTGGGTTTCAGAATGGAAAATTCCAATCAATCATTCATCTCCTAAAAAATATGATTTTAAGATTTAAAAAAAACACGCAAATACCGTATTTAGGCAAATATGAGTATACTTTTTTCGAATTTTTGACGCTCAAAAACTTTCGCTAATTTACGCTAATTTACGCGCCCATTTTTCCGTATTTCAAATCAGGAGCATTCACAAATAAATGGAAACACATTGCCTTTATGCAACGTGTATACAGTACACACTTTTATTGGCTCAATAACCGAAATAAACATTCGACACACCGCAACACTTAACAGGGACAAAACACTGGAAGAAGTAAGATTGAACTAAATACAATCATTAATATTACAACAAACATGGACTACAAACCACATCTGTGTAGCTTAGCACTAAAGGCTACAAACGGGTCCAATGTGTAATCGCAGAATGAAGAACACAGGCAAGGAGTAAAAAATCCAAGGAAGAGACAAAATCAAAACGCTCGGTCTGCCAAACAGTGGATAATAATCCTTCGCTACAATCCTCTTCGGATGAGCAGACAGTTTGACAGGCCTCCTGCAGTTGCTCAAGAGGTTGACTTTTCTTGAAAATTGTTTTTTTTTTTGGGGGGGGGGACTTTTATTTTGTGCCTGAAAAATCAGGAGAGTGCTTATATTCGCGGAGTGCTTATATTCATGTAGTACGGTTGTTTAGAGATTACATATTAAGAGATTTAAGAAAAATGCAAGGATTGTAAAGAAGCCGAATAAGGCTGTTCTAAGGATGATGTTTACTCCTCAACAATCTCCTCTGGTCCATAACATATACACTGTACAAGCGAGAATGTCTGACCGTATGTGTGACCAGATCCTGCTATAAGTTTAGGCGGACGTAGAAAAGCGTTTATTTATTTGAGGTTGTGTTCATCCCGGGTGAACGAGTGCATGTACATAGGAATGACTTGCAAGTGCAAGTTAGTGTGTGTGTGTGTGTGTGTGTGTGTGAAGACAGGAGAAAAAGTAGGTCAGCGCCTTGACACAGTTGTGCGCAGGCGCGTTCCACACACGGGTCACGGCGCCGCGTGGGGTTGCTGTAGAAACCGGTGGTTACATCAGCCCCAGCAAGGCCTGGTGGAAGCCAGATAGACCAGTTCCTCTCCAGCCAACCCTGACTTCTGAGCTTTCCCCATCCTGAAATCCTCCATTAAATCACACTGGCCTACTTTACTACCTCTTGATTGTAAAGCGTTGGTAAAATACGCCAGAAAATGATGGGAAACACCTACCATATCTAAAATTAATCTCATCATGGATTATTGTACCGATGAGATCTTTAACTCTTGAATCACTTTGAGTCGTTCGTTCATTTATTCGTTAAGAATGCGTAGCTGTCGCTATGGGCGCTGTAAAAATGGCAGCACTCTCAAACTAAATATACGTAGCGAAGGATTATTTTCCCCTGCACTGCAAACCGAGCGTTTTGATTGTATTTGTTCCTTGTTATCGACTCCTTGCTTTGCTATTCCAAAATCATTGCTATTATTTACGTGCATCTTTGAAATCGCCGATTATAAGCTCCAGCCAAGTTTTTGAGCTAAGAAAAAAAAAACAGGTATATACGATAATACACAAAATGCCACAAAGCAATTAAAATCATGTGAAAACTTAGCAAGTAACGTGATCTATCTTCCCTGCAAACAAATGTTCACAAGACAAAGTAATGAACCACCAAATTATTTTGAACAAATCACTGATGGGACTCCATCATTCGGACTAACATTAAACATTCGCTCATTTTGACACATCACTAGTTTATCTCAGATTTCATGGGAATTACATTGAGATTCTTTATTTGCCTCCCACATTTATTGCGCTCCAATAGTCTCCTGCAAATAACTTAATAAAATATAATAACAAGTTGTGAATAAAATAATTAGCGTTACTTATACTACAAAACGGTCAAAACATTTTCACGACATTAGAAGTGTTAAGTTCTTCTCACACTAAAAAAAAAAAATCAGCTTGTCTGAGAATGTTGAAAAGAGGAAAAATGTGCAAACCAAAAGGCAAAAAAAAAAAATAATCTAATCACGTACGAAATGTACGAAGAGTGAAATTGACTGATGATCAAGTGGGCATGAAAAACCTTAACAACAAATGAAAGTGGTACTTTACCTAGAACCAGAAGTGTCACATGGCGAGCCCTTCCTCTTCCGTGTGTCGGAGATGTTGGGGTCTAGGACATTGTCCCCTGCCGCACTCATTTTGAGCATATGCACGCCTGCAAAAGAAAGAGAAGAGTTCAGATGCTTCGGCCAAATATTAAAGTTCAAACGAGGAATGGAAGCGTCATCACAATGATAATATCAGTGCCAGGTTAGGTGCCGCCTGAAAGAAAATGTCAGATCAATGCAAAGTGACCGCTCACTCCTGCTAGTATTACACAAAACCAATGGAAATGGAAATCTGCAGTGAAAGAGTTGGTTAATTTAAAGGATTCTTTGATCGAGGATTTTCATGCCACAATATTATATATAAGAAGTCCCAATCCAACTGAGAACTGGGCAAAAATCAACACTATTGTGTGACACCAAATCTACCTATACATTACATACAGAGGGTACAACAATATTCCAATTAGATATTAATTAGATTTATTAGACATAAAACAAATGTAAAACATGATAATATTGACATAATTTAGTAAAAACATTATAGCTGGGTTTGAGTCTCAGTATAGGGTTTAAGTCTCTTACGGTGTTGGGTGAAAAGCAGAGGCCACAAGCCAAAGCAAGAGATGATGTGTCAATAATAATTGAAATTATAAAAAATATAAAACTCAAAAAATGAACAACTACTGTATATGTTTATTGAAAAGCCAAGAATGAAAACAAACCAAAGAATGAGTATAATGTTTCGTTATAATGAATGAGCTACATTTCCCATGAGCCTTTGTACTAATCTTCGGTTTGATTGTTGCCACCTGTTCCTCATCTGTCTGACTGTGTAAAGTCTTCACCTGTGCACATTGTCATGTTTCTGCCTGTATTTCGTCATTAAAGTCATGATTTTGTGATCCACAGACTCCGGCTTTCCTGCTGCGCACCGGAGTCACGAACATATAACGTATTGTTCATATGTAAGAACCCAAACACAGGGAAAGTTGTCCAAACCATTCAAACTCGTCTAATATTGTATAGAGAAATTAGTTTTTACAAATTGACCCCTTATGTCCCAAATACATAAACAAGATTTATACTAAATGATGTGCTCTGTTCACACCTCACGAGTAAATCATGTATTATGAAGAGCCAATGTGAAAATATAGAGATAAATAATCTGATCAATGCTAAAACATATTTTTTTTTCATAAAACAAAACAAGTATATACATTTAAAGCAAGCATAAAACATTAAAAAAAAGCATAAAAAAATCCAAAAACAATAATAAACTATATGTTATTAAAATTATAAAATTGATTAAACTTTGTATGTCTTCGGTATTGCATTGAATATGACCATTTAAAAAGTTTTTACTATTGCTGCACACTCTTGCTTATGACGTCTTAGATCCCGCCTTAAATTTACCTAATTGGATGTTAAATAAATCAAAGCATTGGACACATTCTAAAAGATAAAACTATGTTACCAAATTTAAGTGTATTTTTTCATTTAAAATCAGTAATTTTTGATGCTTTCTAGTTTCTATTCTAATTGAAAACGAGTCTACATAGATTAAAAATACGGACTTGTTCAAAACAAGATATATAATATATATGTAATATATACAAGATACAATAATATAATATACCACAAAACGTCTAATACCTTCTCTAATAGAAGGCCACGGTGTTATATAACTCTTCTGTCATGGTGGCCATCTATTGGAGGTTTTACTGTATATGCGTACGTATATATCATTTAATATAATAAATGTATACAGTATATATAATGCATGCGTATATGAGGAATTCACATGTGTATTTATAAATAATGCACATACATACATACAAAACTGCACACAACATGAACCGCAGACAAATCAAAGTTCTTAAGCATTATTTATACGCCCAGCCTAATAACGCAATAAGCAGCCGCTGCGCATTTCAGTTAATTACGTTCTGCAAATAAAATGGATTATATCAATAAGTACCAAGTTAGAAAATGTTCTTAAGCCATAAAAGCCAATTGTCTACATCCTGTTTACTTGAGCAAACACATGATGTTCCCTACAAGCATCAGGTGTCCTCAGTTGCAGCGTGTAACCATAGAAACAAGACAAATCCGAGCTCTGCATAAGGGAATCCTGAAGCACACCATGCATTTTATGATACTGATGCATACATACCATTGTAAATGAGGCCACAGAAGGCTCGCCGAACCAACATGTTGTTTAACTGACTAATACAAATGGCAGGGTGAAAAGCAACAGGCAGTGTAGAGGATCTTTTACTGACGATATAACAATAAGGGCCGTGAAGCAAGGCCATTATGGCGACAGAGAACGTCAAAGATTGAAATGGTCTTATAAATGGTTGATTGTTGAAGATTAGAGGAAGAATGGAAGATTGATACAGAAGTCACATTTTAATGTGTGCGCACAAACGGACCAACAAGCCAGCGTACAGACGGTGTGTATAGTGTGTGCCAATGAATTAACTGCGGTTATTATCAATCATTTCAGCTTGTGCTAAATTTCACACCCAATTTTGAGGCTTGTTTTCGATCTGTTGACACATGTTAAGTTTTAATATATATAGGCCAAAGAAAAAAACCCCACTGGTTTCTTCAACAATAAACCCCGGCTAAAAAAAGCCCAACGTTTAATAAGTAAAGTCATTCAAATTAATATTATGGATTATTTTGTACTTAGTATTTTTATCAATATTATTATGAATAAATGGTCAATTCACATTAATGTGAACTAGTTATATTTTTATTTCCGAATTATATAATAGCAAATGTAAAAATAAAAAAATACGACAAATATTAAGTCCCAATCCCAGCAACTCTGTGCCAGAAGGCGGGACACACCCAGATTAGAGGCCAACCAATCACAGAGCAGGACAAACAGACACTTTCACACTCATACCAGTGAACAATTTTCCAGGCTAATTCTTCTCCAAGTGATTGGAGGAAACCGGAGACGCAGAAGAAACCCACACAAAAACAAAATTACCTCAATTAGACCACAATCTAGAGTTTCAAATGTACCGGTGAGGTGACGGTTAACAATTCATTTCAATTTCCAAAATTATTGAAGCATAAATTTCACAACAATTCTCTCAAAAAAGTCTGACTTGGTAAGATTAAAAGACGCAAAGACACTGACAAACAGCAGTCGCATCACATCAGGCAAGCTTGTGGACAGAACGTTCAAGCCATTTTCACGGTCAGCTAAATGCAGCTTTACAGAACCACAAAATGCCAAGACATTAATCGGTACAAATCACATTAATAACAGCAATCATCACAGTCCCGCCATCACAACTCTCATGAAGACTCGTGAAGTCTGGAGAAAACTGAAATGGCTAATTTTTATCAACCTTTATGAAGTACTTGTCATAATTAAGAGTAAATTACAAAGGAGTCAAATGTACCAATTTACAACCACCATAATCGATCGACACTTTGTTGAGGTATTGTTTCTGGTCTGCACCTTTCTTTAAGTGATTTAGTCACTTCTGGACCAATCAGGAGCAGAGATGTCAAGTAACACAGTAAAAAGACTTTGTTACTTCCCCGAAGTAGAATTTTGGATTATTTATACTTTTGTATTGTTATTATATGAATTATGTATTATATGAAGGATGACATTTAAAATACTATATTATATCACAATACTACAATTACAATACTAATCGTATTATTTTACACGTTAATGCTTAGAATAATACAATGTTCTTTAACATGCTTGCATTGTAATAAAATGCATAGATTTTTTTTATGTAATACATACGGCAACATTTTTAATATAACAATATAGTCCTAAGTCATTAAAAATGCAATTTGTAATGGCATTGTTGTTGTTGGGTTACTTTTACTTTTACACTTCAAGTAGACATCAGACCAGTACTTTTGCTGGAGTAAAAACCACAAGTTGCTAACCTTCATTAGCTCCAGTATCTATACTACTACTTGAGTAATGAATGTGACTACTTTTGAAGCACTGATCAGGAGAAAATACACACGCTTGCACTTAATCGACTACAAAAAGTGAAAACAAACATGCTAAACCAGCAGCCCAGAACGTAACCACCTCCGGACCCTGATGGCATCTCCAGCGAGGCAGAATCAGCTCCTGCTCTCAGTGCAGCGTCCGTCACAGCATCATTCGACATATATTATGTGCATCTTTGGGAAGCTGCGAGTAAAACCAGTGTGTGGACTGTCAGCCCCAGTCCACTTTGATCTGCAAGGCCTGAACAGACCGCTATTGTGGTTCTGCTGAAAACCTCCAGTGGCCCCTAATCCACAGCAGCTCCAGTTTGAACAATTCCACCTCGAACTGGCTCGTTTAAGCACAAAAATCAGCAAAATTACGAGGGTTTATCATTTTTAAAACATTAAAAAAAAAAAAAAAAAGCTGCGTTTCTTTTGCGTAGGACTCATTCCGAGACGTCAATCCCAGCTCGAGCGATCTAGTGAAACTCATACCTGCACTTATAGGATTAACGGCCATTTGTGGTTTAATGACCTCTCATGAATGTTACCTGTGTGGGAAAAAGTCAGAGCTATTGTCTTCAGCACGGCTCCGCAAACCTCATTAGCATCGCTGGGAACGTCTCCTGGAGCATCGCTGCTGAGGGAATGTACGACATGAACATGCTTGAACATGCTAAACCGTACAAATCCGAAAAATGAAGAAAATGCACATTTACATAAAGGCTCCAGTGTGTGTGTGTGTGTGTGTGCGGGTTTTTACTGTAATCGTAATCAGCTTGTCCGCAAAAGTGGTGCTAATCTAGGAGTTGTGCACAGGAGGAAAATAATAATCAACCTACTGGTAAAGAGCAAAGCGCTCGGACCAGTTCCACCACTGATGCTGAGTGAGTCACACATACACACACACACGCACACACACACACACACACACACACACACACTTCCTCAATCCTTGCCATTAAAACCAATAAATTATGGCCGTTTAAGCATTTACCTTGGCAATAAGACCCGGTCGGGGCTGTTTTAGGGTGACAGTGACACTTTCATTTTGGTTTCTAAACTGCTTAGATGGAAAACTACCTACATATGTACATTGTATTCATTATTTAATATATACTTTTTACATTTAATAAATAATGTAATAATTTTAATAATACAGTATTATATTTAATAATCACATATACCCAAATGAGTCTGGTTTCTACTGCTGTGACCTCATAATATTTATAAAAACTATAATATTACATCTATTTTTTTGTGCACTAGGGAAAAAAATGAACACATTTGAAAGCGAGGTAAAAGATATGGTAAGTCACCATAACAAACTATCATACTATCATGTCAATATGTTACCAAAAAAAAAAAATCTTAACTAAACTGCATCACTTAATTAAAATCCTTAATTTTTATAAATATAATTGTGTTTTACAGTGCAAATTTCCATTATGCCATTATTAATACATTGCATAATGACATATAATATTAAGAAAAATCATTACATGCATAATTTATAGTTATTATTAATAGTTATATACATTTATAAATACTGAATAAAATAATGTATAGACTTCGAAAATCAAAAGTAGATCTTAAATACAAAAAATTGCAATCCAAGAGTAAAAAAATAAACCACTATTAATAGAATTTAGTACCTGAAAACCAAGCTTTGTTTTAATTAACTAACTGTTTTTTAGTTAGTTGCTCGCCAGAAAATACACAATATAAAGTTCTAGTCTTTCCGGTAGCTGAATCAGCAACACACACTGTAGATCAAGATTCCCAACGAAAGCAAGTTAGAGTGAAATCATGTCAATTCACCTTCAGAAGAAAAGCTTTAATAGAATATGAATGGGACTGTGACTGAGTTTGATTCTGTCCTGCGATGATGGCGATGGGTACCAGGATGCTGTGTAGGCCGATTCACCTGAGCTCTGTGATGAACTGGAGAAGAATGTTACAACTCAACATCAGATCCTAGCAGAACGTAACAGCGTCATGTCAAAAAATCCAATGAGCAAAGTTCATTCATGCATCTCTAAAAAAAGTTAAAGTGAGTGTGTCAGTATGGCCATTAGGGGCCGTATCGAAATTGCGTTCTGCATTTCACCATCCAGCGAAGTGAACACACACAGACCCGGAGCAGTGGGCAGCCGTGGGGGTGTGTGGGGGTCAGTGTGTCGCTCAAGGACCCTCGTACCAGGATTCGAACCTACAACCAGGTCCAACACCCAACTGCTGGCCCACAATGCCACATTCTCTAAAACTTCTGGAGTTGCCAAATCAACTTTTGTCCCCCGTTAAACCTATAGAAGCCCACCACACACAATCACTTCACCTCAGACCATCAGAATATTGAACTACGACACATAAACAAACAGCTTTTTGATTTTTACAACTCCAGTGAAGAAAAACACCAACATAACTTGAGGAAAAAAAAGCGAACAGTTGTTTTCAGCTGCTGATGGTCAGTGCCAACTTTGTTAAAAAAAGAAAAAAGATCCAGATCCGGAAAAGCATCAGGTCCAGCCGTATAAAACCGGTGGAGTTCAAGGCCTGCGGGTGCACACACCACTGCTTTAACACAACCCAACGGAAAAAAAACACACACCAATTTTTGATTGTGAATTTTGAAGCCCATATGCAGCTTTCACATCAACAGCTCGGACGCTACTCTGCTAATCTCCCATCACAAACAAACCCCAAAGTCCCTGGCAGGCCTGAAGTTCCTTCACACGCCGGGCACGTGAAGAGAAGCGCGGACATACCTGAGGCCGGGCTCAGCTGTCACCTATGGAGAGGCTCAACCGGGCCGGTGCGGGCGGGAAAACCTCCGTGGGCACGAGCTGCGGCCGCGTGTCTTGCCATTTCCCAGGATACGGGGCTGCTTCTCCTCGCCAGCTACGCTAATCACTTGGCGCGCAGACGGAACGGCAACGTATGTCGCTGAGGGAGGGGGGCAGACCACGATGCGCTGAAGGGAAGGGGATGAAAAATAGTGTTTACACAGTCTTATCAGCGTTTACAAAAGGCGAAGAAGAAGAAGGAGGGGAAAAAAAAATTTCAGCCGGGCTATTAGCGCAACAGGAGAAGGGAGAGGCCCGCGGAGAGGACGCCGGCGCGGAGTGCGGAGCGAGGGGTTTCAAAACAGATAAATCCCACGCCTGGCTGCACACCCCCGTCCCCCCGCGTCCTTCAATGGTTCGCTCCGTGAGAAGCGCTGGACTGGCGGAGGGAAACGTGGAGAGCGCTCGCGGTTTCACCGTGGATAGTGAGCACCGTGGCTCGGTGAAGATGGAAGAATCCAGATCATTTCGATGTGGAGGGAATCCACGCAGAGCTCCGGGTGCGAGGCATTGAGATGGGATGCTGTGTTGAGCTTCGCGTGATGAATCGCTTCCAGAAATGGTGGGAAGGGAGGAAATAATAATGTCTGGTTATTAGTGTTTAGAGCTGGGGTGGGCAAACTTTTTGATTCGTGGGCCACATTGGGTTCTAATATTTGACAAAGGGGCAGGACCGGGCTTCCTGGTCCAGCAGCTGTCAATCACACACTCGCCAGTCGATCAGAGTAAGAGTGAAGCTGGTGCCAGAAGTCCATATGGAAAAAAACATTAAACGACAAAAAAAAAAAAAATTCTACCACAACGGGAAGATTTTTGCTTGTTTCTTAGAAATTTACATTTGATATTTTTGACATTTGATTCCATAGACTGACTATGTAAAAATAAACCTTAAGAATATACTAGTACAATTCTTTTATGTACATTTTGTGATTTGTTGTCTAGGACATTCCTAAGTCGGGGTACCACTGTACTTAAATTCATAAAAAAGCCAGCCAAAGAAAAATGTATTAAAATTAACCATCAAAAATATTTTCCAAAAAATATTACAAAAAAAAACTTTCATATTAAGATTTTTTCATATTAAAAAGTTAGTATTTTCAGTCTTGCTTCCTAAACTACTAATAAAAATCCTCAAGTGTCCAGTGGATTAAAAGCTTTACAGTGACTGTGTGTAACTTTCGTTCCATCCACTCATACTTTTCCAACCAGCACTGCATCGCTTCATCTCTTCCCATGACTCCAACAACCACAAACAAGCAACGTCTTCTCCACGTGAACAATTATGGCTGATTTCACCTGCTTAAGTACAGAGAACTGTAGAATAAGCGCCGCTGTTAACATCAGGGGGAAAGAATTATAATCCCAGGGTTCCAATAACACTAAACACGTGTACAACAAAACATGATAATTGGAATGAAACTGTGAGGACAAATCAAGATCGCGGAGGCTTCGGTCACAAATGAGGAAGAAAGCAGGTGTGTGTGTGTGTGTGTGTGTGTGTGTGTGTGTGTGTGTGTGCATTTGTGTGTGTGCGTGTGTGTGTGATGCTTACATCACATAACCTTGAAATTATATTTAAACATACAATAACTCAAATTAACCGGTTTAGAGTAAAAGCACAAAAGACTTGAGGAGCCTTTCTGATTCTCTTTGACGCACAAAAGTGAACAAAGGTTCAAACTGCAAATTTAATTTAACATGAAAAAATTTAAAATTGTTTAAAGTGTAAAAAATGTTTAAAGTAATTGCCTGTTGAATTAGCGTTTGTGTTCCATCTCTGCCTATTTTTTCCTCGACAAAAAAAGTGCAATGCAGTTTATTTTAGATTTATGTCTAGAATATTGTTCCTAGTCTTTTCTCTATTATTTAACCTGCACTGTCTTCCTCTTGAAGTATTTCTGCAGCGCAAACTATTGGAATATTTGACCAAAAACTAAAGCTCATCTCTGTTCTTTTAAAACACAATTGCGTTAACTAATCACTTTAAAAAGTACATACATAATGTGAATTTTAGTGTGTCTGCATTGCTATGATTGGTCGACATGTTGATCCTGCAAACATATTTGTTATAACTCACGGTTCTGTATTTGCTCTTTCACATTTTAGACAAAAAATGGCTCTCACTGTCTCGCCCAGTAAAATAAAACAAATGAACCGACTTTCCACCCTGACTCACATTACTCAAATTGATTCAACAAGTTTTCGGAACAATTCGACAAGTCTTTGGGCGAGTGTCTATCCATCTTTCAGATTTCAAAAAAAGTGAAATTGTTGACTTTTCAAGTCTTTAGTTGAACAAACTTTCTGAACGCTTGCTGACACACACGACCTTCAAAAATATGAAGAACCATTAACACTGGCCTTGCTTGGTTTACTGGGTTCCTGGTGAAGTCCAGGACCAGAACAAGACCCCAACTGGTCCAAAAACGGTTCTGCTGGATCAGGTGTGAAACTGACCTGGAATCAGTGTTGCAGACTCAGTAGCTCTACAGGAAAGTGTTTAGCGTTCGCCACATTTCCTGGTCAATGTGCGTCTAAACGCGAGAACAACTCACAGCAGGAGAAACTCTGGCAGATGCCACCACAGACACATCTCTTCCATCTCACATCTTTCGCAACCTTATATAATATTGCGCAATGAAAACTCTCCACACGGTTGTCAAACGTCCTGTCTTCGTCTGGCTTGAGAATATTTGTCTAATAAAGAATAGCTTTAGCGCACTAGCTATTTCGCTTACAACATACCGTAGCCAGAAAATCTGTTTAGTCTGCACCAAAAAAGCAATATAACAAACTTAACGGAAATTTAAAAAACCTTTCAAACATCTCAAAGCCTAGCAATAATGGATTTTGAAAAAGAGGTATAGAGATATTCCCAATTCTACTCCTAATATTTATTTTTCCAATCAATCTTTTATTTATTCTAATTGCCAAAGGTTTTGTTCACGAGAAAATACTCAACCAATCACCACAAGAGTTGGAAAATAACACCAAAACAGCCGAATGACACAGAACATCTAGGGCACACAAAGAGCCATTGCTGGCGGAACAGCACAAACAAATTACGTAACGAAGATAATTGTATTACTAACTAGCTTATAATTAAACTCGCCGATTCCGAACGTGAAAATGTAACTGCAAAACAAAATGAACGCACATGGAGGCAACAGGGACACAATCGGGTTTCACATTACCATGACAACAAGGCCTGGTTGAACCAACATGGTCCATCTCTATAGGAGCAAGGGGGCCAAGCGAAGGGCCACACTGGAAAACCTTCTCACAGCAGGTCCAGGAACACCAGCTTATCATTTAACCAAGCCTTGATGACATCAGAGAGCTGTGATCCAGAACGCCGCATGGGAACGGTTTTGATCATCGTGACAAACAATGTGATGGGTGTGGTGATCAAAGACCTCTGATGTCATCACTGGTAGACTGCGTCATGGTTGCTCACCAGATCTGTGATTTCAGCCACATCTCCCCAACATCAAGGGCTACTTACTTGATCTAGGGCTCTAGAGAGATGCTCATTGAGAAGATCACTATGGCTGAGGTCCAGTAGGCGAGATCTGGAGAGGCTACGGAGCCACGCCTTCCCTGTCACGCAGAACCATCCCACCAGGGGGCGGGAGCAGCAAAGGGGAGACCCGACTCGACCTGTGGATGAAGCGCAGAATTTAAAACCAGCAAACCAAGCGTGTCTATCTGTCTACAAGCGTTGCGTTTGACATACGATGGCGTGTACGGATTGCGTAACGTCGACGTTGGTGAAATCTGCTGACGTGTACGAGCAACTTACACAACGTGAAAGTCGTCTTTAAGCATGAGAATGAGAAAATCCAGCCCACTACAAACAGTCTAGGTTCTGCGTTGCCACGGCAACGGTGCAGCTTTCTGTTCTTCTACATCTTGGGATTAAAGAAAAGCTCTTTTTTGGACCATATCTTCATAAATAACACTGATACAGAGCTTGACGGTTGAAGTTAGGTGACTAGTCAGTCCATCAAAAAGTTCCGATTGAAACCGCAAAGCGATAGACAAACATTGGCGCTGACGCAATCAACTTTCGCATCAATGCGTCTAGACCGGGTTTTTCAAATAGACTGAAAAGTCTGAATATTTCATTGAAACCTACTCGCTTTGTGCCAATAAAACCTGCCTTGAAAGACGTTGTGATTGTACAGTTGACTTACGTGTTCTAGGGCTCCAGAAGGACGTTCATTGATGGAACCGTATGGCTGTGGTCCGCCGGGTCAATGGGACTGGAACTGGACGACAGAGAGGGGGGGTTACAGAACCGGACCCTCTCTGTCATGCAGAACCATCCCACTACGGGAGGCAGGATGGCAATACACGCTGAATGAGACCTGTGTGAGATTCAGAACAAAGAAGAAATGAATTTTGAGGCCGGAGAATCGATAAATCAGATGAGATTGGCGAGTGTGACTAGCTGAAACTTGTTTAAACACTCATATAAGCATCTATTGGCTCCAATTCAAAACATGAAGAGCTGTCTACAGCCATCTGCCTTAAAGACTAGAATAAGAAAAAAAAGCACTGATCACATGTTTGGTTTCTAGCTTCCAATTGAATTTTTCAGTGAGAAAATAGAAGCAGTAGATGAGGAAAGAAAAAGCATTCGAGAGAGTCAAAGAAACAGAAAACGATTAGTTTTATTTATTTCTCCATTTTACAGTAGCCACTCTGGGATGAAAAGATAAGACACACCCACTGGACTGGTGGCCAACCAATCACAGAGGAGGACACACTATCACACGCCCACTCACACCTGTGGGCAATCATCCCAAATTTAAGAGTTGAAAACATTGAAAGTGTCACCAAAATGTCTTTTGCTAACCCAGAAGTCATAAATCATCCTCACAGTAATCAGTATAAAACACAATAAAAATTATTTTTAAACAACTTCATGACTGACAGAAAAAAAAGAAACTCGCCAAAAAAGCCAAGACAGTTTATCAAGCTGCTAAAGCTTAATAGAAATATAGAGGTTTATAGAGGTTATAGAAATATACATAAATAAACACATAATATACACAAATCACGTAATTAACAAGGTGAAAACTAACATATTAGATTTAACATTCTAAATAAAATTTAAATGCAAAACAATTGGTACTTTTGTGTTGAAAAATCCTCCATATATATAAACATATATATTATACTACAGTCATATCTTAATGTCAATGTACCTGAATGTTATAGTAAAGTAATAATATTTCAAATTACATTTATGCTTCGTAAAACTCTCTAAAAAAAAGTACTTTCCATTCAGCGGTGGATGATTGACCAGCGCTCAGGAATTTCCACATTTCTTTTCTACCGTACAGGAATCATTCAACAGCTCAAGTGTTACTGCTGTGTACTCTACTCACAAAATAAGCCAGATTATTGATCTGGCATGGGGCCAAGACTAGTCATTTATACAGACAGGCCGTAAAAAGAACCTATTGATGCACTACTTCCTCACTGCTCATTAAAAAACAACACAATAAAAAAGTGTTATAGTCATAAACGGTGTATATTCTGCAAGTTCAGACCGTGAACACACACACACACACACACACACACACACACAGAGAACAGAAGAACGCTTACTTCTGTCGACACAACATCAAAACATTCAAAAGATGCCAATCGTGACCAAACTGTGTTGACTTAAAATAAAGAAAAAGAAAGAAAGTAGGTGAGTGATATTGTCAGTACATATTTAACAACAATGTGTGTATTGCTAAAATTAATACTAGTAAAAACTTCCAGCATTTCTTAATTCATAATCTATTACAGAGCTAAAACTTAGCAAGTAAGACCATCTTCAAAAATATTTTAACGAGTATGAAACATTCTGACGTATTTTTACTTCAAAACTGTATTGACTTTTAAAAAAAGAGAGAGAAAAAGACAGCAAGTGGGTGATAATGTCAGTATGGCCACTAGGGGCCGTATCAAAATTGTACTCTGCATTTAATACTCCAGTGAAGTTACGTACACAAACCCGGAGCAGTGGGCAGCTTTAAGCCATGGTGTCCGGGGTTTACGTGGGGTTCAGTGTCCACTAACCAGGACCACTTCAACAAGTGCATTAAATAAATCTTTCCAGAATTTGTGTTCAAGTAGCGATTCATAATAATATTTTTCATATTACGAAAGAAGGAGAGTCTTACAGGTTGTGTTTTGCTGATGAAAAATAAGAACACATAGTATTTTCATGTTTTATTACTCTATCTCTGCTTGTACTGTAAAGCGTCCTTGGGTGTCTTAAAAGGCGCCGATAAATAAAATGTATTATTATTAGTTTATCAATACTAATAAAAACCTTCAACAGCACAATTTCTTGATACATAACCAATTACAGGATTAATTTTTCCTGAAGAAGACCATGTTAAAAAACATTTATAACAAATCTGAAACAAAATATGAAACATATGAGTTATTTTTACATTAGCAGAAAAAAAGATAACATTATCCAACTTTTACAACTAAATTCATTAACAAGTGTCTTCATATATTAATTAAGTACTTTACTAATTAGCAGACACTGCAGACAATCTAATTTGATTATTACAATATAAATTGTTTACATGAACTGTAATTACCTATCTGTATCGAGTTATATACAAAAGAGTATGATTTATTAGCATTTTATTCTGCCATTCAAATATCAACACTAAGAGCAAAACAATAAGTCTAAAAAGTATAAAAATCTCAAAATATAGGGGGAAAAATAGGACATTAATTATAAAAAAAAAAGAATTTCCATTTACGCTTGACATGTCGGCGCAAGAGAAGTTATGTCTGGTGTCTCAACTCTCAATACAGCAAAGCATTACTCTGTTTTATTATATGTAATATTTTATTATACATATATATTACAATATTTAACTTACGATATGCCATAAAGCGAACAAGAGTATTAATAACTGCATAAAACAATGGGAGTAACCAGGAGAGTGACTGTTCTTCTCAATCATCTCCCACCAACGTTTATTAGACTGTAAACTGTTGCTTCTTCCACAAACCTCCACGCCAACAAAAAAAAAGCATCTCGTCCTTCTCGTGCGTTTTCCGAATTGCTGCTGCTGTGGCCGGGCAGGATCTGATAAGACGGTGGACACATGGAGGATTCTGGCTGGACTGGGTGGGCGTTTGTTAGCTATTGGCTTTCCCGCCGCTCTCACTCGTTCATTTGCTAGCAGGGTATGGCGCGCTCTTCCTACCCCCACACATTCTCACAGGCTGCTGCACAAGCTTTTTTTCCCCTCAAAGATGTAGGTCAGCTCTCTGAAGTCTAGGGAGGTAAAGCCCAGCGTCGCTCTTCGCTGCGGCAGCCACACAAGCGCCTCGTATGATATCGCTGGCTCTCGCTCGGGCTGTAATCTGCCTTTGACAACTAATCATTAACGCTGAGTGAGTTGTGAAAACGTAAACAAACATTAGAGGCGGTCAAGACAGAGCGGCCACCCAACGCTTGTGAAATTCATAGCAACAGCTCCATTTCAAATGGGAGGGTCGGAAAAAAACACGGTACGTTTTTTTTTGTGTTTAGAACAACGACATCAAAAGTGCACACAAGTATATTGTAAATCACCCAAATGAAAAAAAAAACACGAATGAACTAGTAAACAAAAACAAACAAAAAACAATGAAAAGAAACAATGTCTTGCAGCCCCCTCATATACACAAACAAAAGTTAAGCAACAAAACAGTAACAACAATAACAAACAACAAAACAACAACTGCTTTACTTTTTTGATCATCATTGATTAATGGATTTATTTAATTTATTAATGCTGAATTTTTTTTTATTGCGATCATATTTTATTGCTACAAAAGAGCATCATCAGTGGACTTGTTGCAAAACTGTATAAATATTACATGTTGTTTTATTGTGACAATTCTATTTAAATAAAATGATTACGCAAACAATTTTCAAGAATATAGTTTACAATTAATGCATCTATAAATATAAGTTTTAAGTAACTTTGTTCAGGTTGAAGATCATTGTGAAAATATGTCTTCAAATTATTAAATTCCTATAGAATCAAATGAATATTCATTGGAATTAATATATATTCATATTTATTTATAGTACAGCTCTAAAGGCTATTAAAGTGTAGTATTGTAGCTAATTCTTAAATAATTATTACTATACTAGAAGTTCAATGCGATGTTAATAAAATTTAGTAATGAATGTGGAAAAATCCGACTGTAAATCATGTAGTTTGAAGACAGCTCACAAGATGAAATCATGCGGTGGGAAAGTCTGCTGGCTGCTTGTGGTGTGGGGACAGATGAAGATGATTCCTGTCAGAGTCACTGGAACAATCGATCAAGTGGAGAAGAAGCTTCTGATTTAGCACAGCAGAGACGGTCCTCACAACATCATCTACACCAAACACTAAAGCATCTAGCAACATCGTGGACATGCTGTCACTAAGATCCATTCTGATTGGTTAACAATTCCAATTCAGATTGGCTGATAATAAAAACAAACATCTTTAGTTTGTCTTCATATTTCGCCTCTGGTTCCAAAGATGAGAATGTGACCGCTCGACAAATTGTTTAACAGAACAACATATTTGCTCTGAACAAATACCTTCCGGATGATTCTAATAAGACTAATTTCAAGATTCCTAGCCCTCCAGGTTTTAACCCCTAGCAACAGTAACAACTGCAAAACAAAAATAATAAACAAAATAAACAACGACAACAGTAACAAACAACAACAGCAACAGTGACAATAGTCATAACAGCGCCAATAAAAACGGTAAAAATAGCAGCAGTAACAACAACAGTCAAAACAAACAGCAACAACAAAAGCAGTATCAACAACAACTACAACAACACGAAGACAGCAAAACAACAACAGTAACAACAGCAAAACAACAGCAGTCATAACAACAACGCAACAGAAATCCACAGTAGCAAAACATCAGCAACAAACAACAGTAGTAACATGAAAAGTAACAGTAACAACAAAACTACAACAACAACAACAACAGTATCAAAGCAACAGCAAACCACAACAACAAAAGTCACTGGAACAACAATTGCAAAAAACTAATGCTAACCAATCTAAAAATAACAAACCCAACACTAACAAAGCAACAGTAACAACATGAACAGTAATGACGCAACAACAAACTAACAAAAACAGCAAAACAGTAACAACAAGGAAACATAAGCCACTTTCACACAACAATGCCGGTAAAATGCAGTAAAATGACCAGACCGACTTTACCGGCACAAGCTCTGCCATTCCCGCAATTTACCGGTAAATAACTATTCACACAGAGTTTTCAAAATACCGGTATTTTCGGTGACATCGTCAACTGGCGACACAAACAGCTGTGCCTTTATAAACATGGATAACGGCGGTAATTGTTTCATATGTGACAGCGTCACTAACTATACCTTTGATGTGGTGACTAATGTCTTCATTTGCCCGAATTATTAAAAGCACTTTGATTTCGTCCTTCCAGTTGGAGGACATTTTGAACCGTGATTAATGTGAACAGCGAGAAGTGGATATTCTGTGACATCATCAACTGGTGACACCTTGACGACTGATGCACAAAATGATGCCGGCATTTTACCAGTAATTTCCTGGCAAGATCTGTAAGTGTGTAAGGGGCTAATGTCACAACAAAAAGTAACAAGCAAAACAACAGCAACATTAAACATAAAAACATGTTAGTTTATCGAACACCTAAATTGAATCTACTAAACTGTCGTCTGAAAATAGACACAGTGACTAAACAAAAACATGCTTGTAAACAATTGTGCAAGTTGTTTGTAGACATGCTAGAAACCTAAAAGTTTCAGGTGGAAAAAAAATCGATAGATGAATAGATGCACAAGACACGAAAACCAAAGACCAAATGACAGAGACAGACACATGGATAGAGAAAGAAACAGACAGGTAGACAGACAAAGATGTGGAACTCGGAAAAAGAACAAGTGCAACTATTATTCAGAAATGCTCGACTGACGTGAAGAGCCAACACACACACACACACACACACACACACACACACACACACACAACAACAACAACAACAACAACAACAACACAATATCTCAAGAAACCGCGTGCGCACATTTCACCTGTGCGTTAAAGCACAATTACATACAATTACACACCGCTTCGTGTAAAGCATAAACCACAACGGAACGATACCTGATCAGTGCGTCCTCTTCTCGGAGATGCTCCGTGAACTTTAAAGAGCTGAAGGGTCGTGTTTGGTGGCTAATGCTGCCAGATGGGGCAATTAGTTATGCATTCGGCGTAATGCAAACATTTACACAAACAAAGCGAAACCGACTGACGTTAAACTTGAGAGGTAGAGCGAAAAAATACAGTTCGTCGTGATCCGACCCGACCAGTCCGATGGTGTGTTGCTGTGGTTGCCATTAGACCTTTGAATTGAAGGCTAGCTAAGCTAAAGCGTTTAGCGGGCTAATTTCGGGAGCTATTTTAAAACCAGGGCGGTGTTTTTCTTCGTTAATTCCGGGGTGGCTGTCGCTGCAAATGCACCGAATTGATTCCGAGACGCTTCTTAATTCCCTTGCAGAGTTGCGCTGTCGCTGTCATCCGAGCCGAATGTTAATTTGTGTGTTTAATTCTATCGCTGATCTCTCCCCACCGCCATTTTCATTCTCGAACTACACAAACAAACAGGAGGATCGATGACGTCACACAAATTGTGCGCGGCATTAGCGATTTATAAAACAAATCCGACACGTGCGTTCATTGCGAGGATGTTTTGGAAATCTGATAAGTTGCGAAGCGTTGCGTGATTGGTGAATCGCATAGTAACGTAGTGTAATCGCGTAGAGACGCGGCGCCTGTCATTGTAGAACAGCGCGCGTGCGCTCCTTATGAACTTCAACGATTAAGCTTCAACTTTTCGTAACAGTTTGCCTTCGTCCTTTACGTAAATATCACCGTAATGTAGCAATTGGTTTTTACAAATTGTTTTTTTGTAGACAAGAGTTGTGTGGTTTGTTTACGACGAAATTACGTTGTCATTTTAGGATGTTTTTTTGTTTTGCTATTAGTGTTTTTTAACTAAATGTTAAAGGATTGCTTGTATTTGTAGATAAATATATATATAGTCAAAAAGACAGACAAACATTCAGCGAGACAGGCAGAGAAATAGATAGAAGACAAGACGGGCGGACGGATGAATAGATAGATGGATGGATGGATGGATGGATGGATGGATGGATGAATGGATGGATGGATGGATGGATGATAGATAGATAGATAGATAGATAGATATATAGATAGATATATATATAGATAGATAGATAGATAGATAGATAGATAGATAGATAGATAGATAGATAGATAGATAGATAGATAGATAGATAGATAGATAGAGTCATAATAATAATAAAAATAATGAGTATTTGTAAGGTGCTTTTCACAGTTTTAACTGTCTCAAAGTGCACAAATATATCAAATCATAATAAGTAATACTATTAGGATGTGTTATAATAAGTAATAGTGATAATAAAATAGCAATATGATAAAACTAATAAAATAAGTAATGTGGTGTGGTTACGTGTTTAGCATCCATGTCATATTTTATATTTTTATAGTTATGTTTTAACATGTTTTATTGCATTATAAAACCTAAAACATGTACCTTAAAATGCTTGGAATTAAGGTGCATACTAGAAAAATAAAAACTGGAATCAAACTCGTTGAAATGTGTCACGCTGTTGTGAACGTGAGCGTTATCAACATTTGCTGTGGCATTGAACTGCAATAGACACTCCGAAGTGAAAGGCGGCAGCATCACACACGTGTCCTCAACCTCGTGACGTCACTCCTGCGCGACCGGAAACTTTGGAATTCGCAATGGCAGAAACAGGGTATGTGTATTCCTGAGACGTAAATCCTAAACCATCTTAATCAAAAATCGGGTTTATTTGTGGACTTTTTCACTCGCATTGAACCGGCAAGCTGTCAGCTTTCAGTAGATGGAAATATTTCTGAAATTGCAATTATATTTCACGGGATTTGTACACATGTATTTGTAACTGTTTTCACATGGTGCAGCTGTCAAGTTTGGCTTTGTTTATTGAGCGTGTAAAGTTAATGTTGTTTCAAGACCAATGACTTTATGCTCATAGAAATTAGGCAAGTTTGTAAAATTAGAAGTTAGTCGCTGTTTGTAAAACATAGAACGTTTTGACGAGCCTCTGACTCTTATTATGTAATTCGGTCAGCAATAACGACCGGTGTGTTTTTCTCCGTACAGGACAGAGAAAGAGAAGGTGATCAAGCTTGTTCCCGAGAACCTTCTCAAGAAACGCAAGTCCTACCAGGCCATTAAAGCAACTCAAGCCAAACTCGCTCTAGAGCAGAAGAGAAAAGTGAGATTATAATCCCGCAGCCCTGCTTTTGCGAGTGATTCTGCATATAATCAGAACACTATTGACGCTCTGATAATGTCCTAGGTAAAAAGAGGAGCTCCTTTGAAGTTTAAGCGCTTGGAGGAGTTTCTGAAAAACAGCTCGACCAAACATCGAGATGTGTCGCGACTGGCACGACTCAAACACAGACCTTCGCCTCCAATGCCCCCGGTCAATCGCAAGCTGGCCTTTGTCGTTCGCATTAAAAAGTAATTTGCATATTTTTGCATACCTTTACAAAACACGTGCACGGCTCTTTTGGTTGCGGAGATGAGTTTTCCGGTTTGTGCGCAGCATCAAAGGTGTGAGCGTCACGGTGATGAAGACCATTCAGATGCTGAGGCTGAGGAAGATCTTCTCCGGGACGTTTGTGAAGATCAGCAAGACGTCGCTGAACATGCTGAAGGTCGTGGAGCCTTACGTTGCCTGGGGGTGAGATTGCTGCGGAAGCCTGACGTTTGTTTAATATATTTGCTCAGGGATCAGATTTAAGAACCGAGTTTGTTTGGATTAACAATTAGTTTTTTTGTGTTTAATCCACAGATTTCCAAACTTGAAATCAGTGCGTGAACTGATATTAAAAAGAGGCAAGGCTAAGATTAATAACAAAAAGATTGCTTTGACCGACAACACTCTTATAGAACAACATCTGGGTAAGTATCGTTCATAAAATGCTTTTTGTTAATTTCTGAAGCATCTCGACCAGTTTTATCATTCACTGAGTAGCGTTTTAAAAAAGAACTTTGTGTTTTTCCAGGAAAACATGGGATTATCTGTCTGGAAGACCTGATTCATGAAGTCTTCTCTACTGGAAAGAACTTCAGGGTGGTGAACAACTTCTTATGGCCCTTCCGCTTGTCAGTCCCACGACATGCTTCTACAGACAAAGTTGGATTAATGAAAGACGTGGGAGGCCCCGGGCCCCGTGCGGAGGACATAAACAGTGTCATTAGAAAGCTCAACTGAGGTGAAAGACTGTCTACCGTGTTATTGTGGAAAGAAGGATTGTGTCTCTGGGTGTGTGTTGGGAATTATTTCAGATTTCTGAAAAGACAGCACAGAGCAATCAGTTTTCTCAATGTCGAGGTGTGGAAGAGTGTCAGTCAGAGTGTGAGTGTCAAGATTTTGACATTTGATTGGAGGGATGATGTTTATGGATCTGTACATTTAAAATTTGTTTTTTTTATATTAAACATTGCAAATCACTGATGTCACTGAATGCTCCTGCAGCATTATGGTCAAAATGTTTGATTTTTTTGCAAAATTTAATGAAGACACGTGTGTATGTATCTCTATATAACGGTTTGATTTTATCCCTAAACCTCTTAAATCTTGTGTCAACAAAAGTGGAACTTGGTGAAGTTTATGTACTACAACATATGCATAGTACGTACATATACATTGTGTGTGTGTGTGTGTGTGTGTGTGTGTGTGTGTGATTCTAAGTGTAGCAGAGAAATTTCAATTAATACATTTTCTAAAAATCTAGAAACTTAACATGTAATCGTTAAGGACACGATCAAAGAGAAATTTGATCAGTACTTTATTTGTTTTATTATCATCCCGTGATACATAATTCTGTTGCACTTCTGTTTGTGTTCGTTTAATAATTAAACTTGTTTGATCGTGTACTACTTTACTTAACCATTACGTGTTTTACCAAAATAAAAATACAAAACCAAGAGCGCAAACAAACTACAATATTTATCTTTGCGTTTTCCGCTGCGACATTTGTACGCGCTTAGCAGTGTGATGACGTTTCCGCGTGACGTCACGCGCACATGTGAATCAGCCATGGGACAACCTTTACGCGATGTCAAGGAGAGTAGGGGTGGTTTGAATTAGCCACACAAGCTCAACATTTACTCATTCATTACTCGATAAACGCGTGATGAACTGCTGAGCACGGTAAGTCACCGCATCCTGGGCTAGTTTAGAAACGCCATTCGGAGCGGCAAACGAGCGTCGCGTGCAGTCTGAGTTCGACAGATTAGTCGTGTCTTATGTTACCTTCACACAGAATCTATACGATTAACAATTCTATAGTGCTAAACACGTCTCTCCTTCACGTCAGTGTTACCTTTAATGCGTTTTTCGCTTTATATCGTGCTATATTTCACTTCAGGGAAAGCAGTAGCGCGCGCATGCTACGGCTGTCGGCAGTGATGGCTTCCTCAATCTATAACTTATCAAACCGAAGAAAAACTGGGAGAAAAAAAGATATCTGGATATAAATCAAAGTGAAAGGTCGTGACTGCGCTCGCCCAGCGTTTGGCTTGTCTGACGTTGACATGACAATTAAATATTGCGTCATCAGCGCGCGTGAGTCGCGTCTTCTGTGCACACTGAACGCATCTTTTAAATTACGATTCAAAGTACCTCACGTTATAAATAATCACGCATGTCTTTCAGATTATAAATACTGTAATCTATTTATGATCTGGTATAATATTAACCGGAAAGGTAATGGTCGCGTTGTTTTGATCAGATTTGATGTGTGTAATGTAAATTATTTAGATGTCTTGACATGGGATTTATTTTTTTGCTTAATATTTATTATTTGTTGTGTGTTTTTATATGTATTGTTGACAACGACATAACTACTTTACACAGTGAATTTGTGTTCTAGTGTATTACAGTAGAAATGTCCCAAGCCAGTCAGCGACTCTCAGGGTTTGATCTGGAAGGCTTAGAGAATGGAGTGGACGCATCGCTGAGTCGATTATTTCTCTCTGTTTGATCATCGAAAGCTTGTGCCGGGATTTGTTCATTTTTTAGCCATCACATTTCATGACTTAAACACTGAAAACAACATGAAAGCTGTTGTACTTTGGTGTTGTGATGGGAATCAAACCAATCCCGTTCTTTACCTTTCCAGTTATCTCTTTTTTTCTTTCTCTCTCTCTCCCACTCTCTCTTTCTTTCATTCATTTTTCAGTCCTTGTACTTTCTGTAAAAAAATTTTTTTGTCTTTTTATGTGTGTGTTTCGGCTTGTCTTTCTGTCTTTTTTTATAATTGTTTTGTCTGTCTTTGTTTTTTATTTTTTTATTTTCATTCTTTATATAATTGTTTATTTCTTTCTTTCTTTCATTCACAACGTGTATCTTTTTGTACGTATATCTGTTTTTCTAAACTTTTCTCTGTATTTTGGTTTGCCTTCTATCTATCTTTTTTGTCTTTTATGTTGGTCTGTCTTTTCTTTATTTAATCTTTCTTTCTCTTTTTTTATTCCTTTTTTCTTACTGACTTTCTGTTTTACAAATGCTCTTTCAGTATGTCTTTCTACCTGTTTAGATTTCTTTTTTCTTTCGTAAATGGTTTTTTTTTACTTAGTTTTATTTGGTAGGTCTGTCTTTTTGCCTTTCAACATTCTTTCTTTATTTTCATTCTTTGTGTCGCTCTGTCTTCCTTTGTTTTACACAAATGTGAGACTAAATCGATTTGTTGTGTCTGTTATCTGACGTTTTAAAGGCCTTCCAGGTCAGAGTGTTTCATTTTTGTGTTTTATCATGGAACACGTGACACTTATCTTTCACCAAATTAGCCAACACAACAGCATTTCACACTGATGGTGACAATTCCTTTGCTTTACTTCTGCTGATATTCATTGACTTTTAATGTGAGATTTTATAAGATGTCGTACACTATCGATGTGGCATGTCTGAGATGGAACCCTTCAAACATAGACAACGCTCAGTTTGCAATATTAACTTAAAAGCTAACAAAAAGTCATGTGACTTTTTGCGAAATCAAAGTCATGTGACCAGTTTCATTCCAATCAAGTCTCAGTTCAGACCAGATGACACCAATTTTAACTGTAATTTGTGTTTATTCGCGTTGTCTACGGTCGGGCCCCATGTCTGACCACTGACGGCAATTTAATTAATAATTTAAATGTAATTATGACATTATAATACATGAACATTTGTAAAGTTTAAGTAACCTGCTCAGTCTTGCGGCGCATGGGTTTATTACAAGACTTGTTGGTTTGCTTTTTTGAGTCTGGAACATATTTGTAATATTCTATAAACATTTGTTGCTAGTTGTAAAGAGAAATGATGCTTTCTTGTATAATCTTTTCTGTATACTCTGTAACTTCTATCTTTCTTTCTTTCTTGTCTTGTCTTTTTAATTCTGTTCACCTGTTTTTCTTTGTTTGTCTTTCATTGTCTTTCTTTGTTTCCTTACTAAGTTACTTTCTTACTGTTTTTCTTTTTGTCCCTTGCAAATTTTTCTTTGTTTCCTTCTTTACGTTTTATCCTTTTTATTTTGTCTGAAGGTTTCTTTTCTTATCATGTTTTTGTCTTTTTTGATCCTTTGATTCTTAACTTTTTTGCCCTTTTTTCTCTTTTCCTTTTGTTCTTCATTTCTTCGTTTATTTTCTTCCCTCCCTCTTGACTCTTTCTTTCTTTCATTATCCAAAACTCTTTTAAATGGGTTATAAGAAAGTCGTAATTTTAACACCTAGCTGTCGTGCCAATGGCTGGTCTTTCTAACCCCGTATGTCGGTTGTGTTGCAGTTCTTCATCAGCTGAACCTCACGATGGGCCTATGACTTCTATCTGACCATCCACGTCTCATCGCAGCTGCCCAGACCTCGACCCATCATGGGGGACGTCGTGCAAATGCACTTCAGCACGGTGGATTACGTGATTTTCGCGGTGCTGCTCGTGGCCTCGGCAGGAATCGGGCTCTACTATGCCTTCTCAGGGGGTCGGCAGAAGACCACGCAAGAGTTCCTGCTGGCCGACCGCAGCATGCGCTGTCTGCCTGTGTCCCTGTCGCTGCTAGCCACCTTTCAGTCGGCGGTGGCCATCCTGGGAGCCCCGTCTGAGATCTACACCTACGGGACGCAGTACTGGTTCCTCGGTTGCTCCTACTTCCTGGGCTTGCTCATCCCCGCACACATCTTCATCCCTGTTTTCTATCGGCTTCGTCTCAACAGCGCGTATCAGGTTGGTTTGGTTTGTTTAATGATGAAAGTTTCTGTGCAGAGGTTGCACAGTCTTTAAGTTATATTAAACCTAAAGGATTGTAAACCGATTATATATTTCAGTATACTTAACAGTATTGTCAATAAAAATAGGTGATTTATAAGTAATGTCAATATATAATAAATGATAAATATTTATGATTAATAACGTGTATAATAAATAGTTTTAAATATAAAAAAATTAATTGTGTGTGTATGTATATACGTGGACAGTATATAAAATTGTAGGTGATTTTAGTATTTTTAATACTAGACAATGGTGGAAAAAAAAGAAAAATGTATCAAAGAAAATAACAGCAAATATAAAAAGAAAAAATGACAATTTAAACTATATCTATAAATTAATACATTTAGTATTGTGGATTTTGTAATTTAGGATTTGCATTAAATAATTTGCTCCTAGAATATTTCAGAGTGATGAAAGTCTTATGCGATAAATATGTTGTAAATACTTAAATTTAAACGTAAAAAAAAATTCTAAAGTAGAAATTCAAGTAAAACACATGACTTGAACCTGCAATCATTAGTAAAGGAAACTCAAATTCATCCCTTTGTGCCATAGGAAAGACGACTAATTAAAATGGTAACCTGGTGTTCTTTTCGAATTTGAAAAATATAGTGTAAAGTGTAGAGTACATCTCACTCTCTTTACTTTACTTTATCACTGTTTTTTAATATTGTATTTTGGTTTTTGCTTTTTTATGAATGGTTTCTCTTCTGTTTAGTATCTGGAGCTGCGTTTTAGCAAAAGCGTTCGAATATGTGGCACCCTGACCTTCATTTTTCAGATGGTAAGCTCTGACACTCTCGTAGCTCTTTGTTTACGAGGCATTGCTTTGCTCAACCGATGTTATTCTTTACTCAAGTTCTGTCCTGTTGAGACACCCTGTTGTCAGTGTGGAAAGCTGAACTTCAGCCTGCATCGCCGCTCGGACCCCCGGCGCTTTTCACAATCTTTCACTCATTGCTGGTCTCCAGTGTAATGAGTTTCAAAATTCGAGCATGTTTTGACTGGTCACTCTTTTACAGAAAACGTTAGTCATTTCTTTAAATTTTTTGTTGAGTCTAAATGTTTGTTGTTGTTTTTTTTCACAGGTGGTATATATGGGGGTTGTTCTGTACGCACCAGCACTTGCACTCAACGCAGGTAGATGTCCTGACCACACAACCTGCATGTGAAATATATGTAGAAAAACACCATTTTTGTGATTGCAGTAACTGGCTTTGACCTTTGGGGGGCGGTGTTGGCAATGGGATTGGTTTGCACTGTTTACACTGCATTGGTAAGATTGAAACATGCACTTCCTGTAAATCACACGGGTTCTGTAAACTACATTAGGGCATGTCTGGGTGTCTGTTTGTCGTTTTATAGGGTGGTCTGAAAGCAGTGATATGGACGGATGTCTTCCAGACTATTGTGATGTTTGCTGGTCAGCTGGCTGTGATTGTGGTGGGCACACACCAGGCCGGTGGCATAGCTGAAGTTTGGAAGAAAGCACAGAACGGAAGCCGAATTTCAGGCCTGAAGTGAGAAATGTTTCATTTATTAAAACATTTAATTGAAGTGTAAATACTGTTTAATGGTATTAAGAGTAAATAATTTAAAATAATCAGAGGTATAAATAGTGCCTGAAAAACATACTCGACACCTTACTGTATAAATGACTCCACTACAAGTTTACAAGTCACCAATTCCAAGAAGACGTGAGTAAAAGTAATTAAGTATCCTAATTTACTCCATTCTCCATTCTCATCTCCAAGTCTCCATTCAAATGTAGTGGAGTAAAGAGTACAGATACTCAATCCCAAATGAAGTAGAGAGTAAAAGCTTTTATTTTTCAAAGTACAAAGCAGCTAAAATACTTAAGTAATAAAGTCATTTTACTCAAGTGCTTGACATGACTGAAAATACTATTTTATAGTATATTAATAATAAACCTCTATTTGAACCTCCTTTCATTTGAACAGCACCTCTGTTAGACCGCCACCTAGTGCAAAGTCTTGACAAATAAAGTGCCACCCTCTATTTGAAGGCCACCTCTAATAGAACGCCAAGGCAGGAAGAGTTGAACAATAGAGTGGCGTGCCGGTTAAATATAGTTTTTATGGTGTGTGTGTGTGTGTGTATAATACAATCAAATAAATCAGAGAGAGGTCATGATTTATAATAATTCAAGTATTGAATTCAGTCATTTTAAGGACTTATGGGGAGATCACCATGTGAGCTTGCGTTCATAGCTTTGCTCTCCCTGTGGCAGCTTGAACCCTGATCCTCTGGAGCGACACACCTTCTGGACTCTGGGAGTCGGGGGTGTTTTCCTCATGCTGGCTCTGTATGGAGTGAACCAGGCTCAGGTCCAGCGATACCTCAGCTCCCGCACGGAAAAGGAGGCCATTATGTAAGAAAACACCCAATCCTCTGGTCAACACAAGCTCAAATTTTACACTCGCTGTGCTGCAGATTGACGCTTTTTTGTTGTTTTGTTCTCTGTGAGTAAGAGATATCGTGTTTTTGGCAAGGCTGGTTTGAATTTTTGGGGTGTTTTGGTCTTCTCAGGTCCTGCTATGCAGTGTTTCCATGCCAGCAGATCGTGCTCACATTGGGCTGTTTGATGGGGCTGGTTATGTACGCGCGCTATGGGGAGGAGAGCCCCCTGGATCAAGGTTACGTCCAGTCCAATGATCAGGTCCGATCACTTTTGAGAATGTATAAATATAATAATACAAAATTAATATGTATAAATTATAATAATAAAACATACAGACACACACACACTATTGAAACTTTGTGTCAATAGCCCACTTAAAAACTGATGTCAAAGACATATTTTTCCTGCCTGAATATGTATATTTTTAGTAGTTTTAAAGTAGAGACACTTAAAGTAACAATAATAATCAGTTAACATTAACATTAAGAGTAAAATAACAATTAATTTGTTTCAGGGATAATTCGATTTTTTTTTTGTTTGTTTTGTTTTTTAAGATAGTTTAGATAGTTTTAAAATAGTTTAATTTCTAAAACTTCTTCAATTTTCACTTTCTGTGGAACCTTCTCCAAAAAATGTTTTTCTAATTTTATTATTTGTTAAACTTCAGTTGTGGTACCTGCAGGTCAATTATTTGAACCTCTACTCATTCCTCACTCTAACCATTAGGCTCAACTCAATTCTTCTTGAAACACGCAGGTTTAAATGAAGAAATAACTTTGTTAAAGTCACTTCGAACCCTTATAGAATGCAGCATGGATTTTAAAACATGGTGTGTTTTATAAAGTGTAAACAGAGAACGGAACAGCAGCATCTCTCCCACAAGGGAACAAAACCACGACAGGTTTCCCGGTGCACAATAACATTCCACGTCTCTTTCTTTGTAGATGGTGTTGTATTTTGTCATGGATGTGCTGAGGGATCTCCCTGGTCTTCCAGGACTGTTTGTCGCCTGTCTGTTCAGTGGAGCTTTAAGGTAAAGACTTTCTTGTACGTCGTGTTAGGTATTAGGATTTTATGTTTTTCGCTCTCTTACAGCACAATCTCATCAGCCTTCAACTCTCTGGCCACCGTCACAATGGAGGACCTGATCAAGCCTCACGTCGCCCCCATGACTGAGGCCCGCGCCACCCTAATGTCAAAACTCCTGGGTACTTTTATAAGAAATCCTGATTTGTCTAGTAGTAATTCGTTACTTTCATTGGCTTTGGGAATAGCTGATATGGATGTGTATTTTTCTGGTTTTCTTTCCAGCTCTTGGCTATGGCCTGGTGTGTCTGGCTATGGCTTACATCGCTTCTCTAATGGGCTCCGTGCTGCAGGTACAGTTCATGCTGATTAGCTCATGTATAATTCATGTATGATTAAGTCATGCAAAGACTGTAATGTTAGAATCACAGCACAGACTGGCCCCAGTGACTTTTGTTATCCTAGCCACCGCTGACTTTGAGCAGTGGGCAAGCAGAAAGCCATTGTTAAATTATAATCTTATACAGATGCTTTTGTAAAAAGCACTTTATTTAAGAATTAAACAAAGAATGATCTAATTCTAAGTTCAGTCTCAACCATTCTCAACACTTTATACATTTAATGTTTGTCTTTTTGTTTGACTCGCCCAGGCAGCACTCAGTATATTCGGGATGGTCGGTGGTCCGCTTCTAGGCCTGTTCTGTCTTGGGATGTTTTTTCCTTGGGCCAATTCCACTGTAAGTCGAGAAAAGTGTTCATGTGTTTTTGTTTTTTCTCAAAAATATAAACCCTACATTAATTGACAATTTTTTTGGCAGATGCTCTTATGGAGTAGAGAAGCTTATACTTAAATATTCAGAAAATATGGCATCTATTTTCACATTTTTTGGATGTCGGATTCAATGTTTTTTTTAACATTAAGCCTGATCAAATACTGATTCCTGAATATACATCTATGATATATTTATACCAAAAGATACATTTTTAATCAAAAAAGAAAACACTCAACTTCGCATTTGGCACTCTACTTATTGAAAATATTTTGTCGGATGCCTTTTAATCACTTTTTCTGTTATATCTTTGAATTGTAAGAGTGAATGTGTGTAAAGAGTGTCTGTGTGTTTGTGTGTACAGTAAAATTGTTGCATACATTTACCAATTTCTCTTCTTGAGAATTGTGCTGTTTGGAAAAACGTTTAATTCACTGGACTTGGTCAGAAGCTGTAAATTGTGCGTTGGATCTGACAGCTGTTTGTTTTTCAGGGCGCTCTGGTTGGGCTTTTTGCAGGGCTGGCCATGGCCTTCTGGATCGGTATTGGCAGTTTTGTGTCTCGTATATCTGCTGTCGCACCCCCAATCATCAACGCCACCGTCTTGCCTGATGTGGCAAACATGACAACAGTCGCCATGACAACGCTCATCACAGCTAAACCAAGGTGCATGTTTGATTATCAGTGTTAATGTTTGGTGTCGGCTAACACGTGTGTGTCTTGTGGTTGCAGGCCTTCTGGAGTTCAGGCTCTGTACTCTTTGTCGTACATGTGGTACAGTGCTCATAATTCTGCTACGGTTGTGGTGGTCGGACTGCTGGTCAGTTTTCTCACAGGTGAGGTGTTATTCTCAGAGTGGGAAATATTACACACTGGAAAGTCTGTGAACATAGAGTGGAATCATTTTGCAGAATTTGAACTTTGTGGTCGTTTGTCATTGCTTGTTTTCAACAGATTGATTTCACAAATTCTCTTGGGTTTCCAAAAAAAAAAAAAAAAAACATGCTGGAGAATTTGAGGCGGAAAATTTGAGATGTGAATATGTCCTGCTATGTGATTCGTTGGATCCAGAGTGTGTGTCACGCCTTCAGGTCCAGAGGTGCTGGGATTGGCTTCAGCTCCCTGTGACCAGAAATGGAAAAGCGGATTGATTTAAAACAAAAGCTACCGTGATGAACTGTAATTCAGTTTATTAGATTTAGATGGATTAAAAATGCATTTCCATTTTTTAAGAAGGGGAACAGCGATCTGAAAAGAGCAAACAATTCAGATTTCTATATTTCTATATCTTTATCTCCACACAGGCCCATGGAAGGAGAAAGAACTGAACCCCGGCACGGTTTATCCCGTATTAGGCAATTTGCTCTTCTTTCTTCCCCAACGCTACCGAGAGAAACTCTGCTGTGTCACTCCACTGGACGACAAGGTAACTCGCATCGCATCAGCGTATGAATCAACTTTTGACGTTTGCACTCATAGTTTTGTGTTGCTTCTGTAGCGTAAAGGCCGGGACAGTCAGCCGTACCAGCTAGCGCAGAAAGAAAGCAACAGCGCTGGCTTCGCAAAAGAAGAAGAGAAGCTCAGGGAAGAAGAGGAAGAGCAGAGCACCGCCAAGCCCAATTGTGAGCTAGCTCATGTGGTGCAGGAAACGGCTTTGTGAAGCCCTTCTGTCTTTATCGCTCTTTTATATGAGTAACAGATTCCTTCACAACCTCCATTTCTCTATCCAGGAAAGTTTCCATCTCTGATATTTTCGCCGCACGATGATGTCATCATTTGGGATTGGCTCGGAAACCCTTTTGTTGAATGTTTTCAATCCCGAGGCTCTAAAATAATAGCTAGCGGATATTCAAAAACGATCCCGAGTGACGGAAAACATCAACCGGGTTGTGAAATCGATGGAACAGATGAATGGATGCACAATGCCTCGTTGATAAACCGTGGTCACATGATTTCCGTCCATTTGGGTCTTTGTTTACCAAAGATCTTCTCCTCTACAAAGTTTGCTAACGTTGGCTTGATTTATGGTTAGCCTATGGTTTGCTGAATCGCGTACGTTTACAGGTGCAGTAGAATTTCTCGGATTTCACGTGAACCTTTTTTAGTGTGACATGAAGCAACAACCATTGGCGTCAGTTTTGTGGTGAAAATAATGCATGTGCATCTATCGTTTCTTCACCGAAGCCCCTTGTTTGTGAAAAGTGCCTCCGTATATGAATGTACAACGTAGTTTTGTGATTGATTTAGATTATTGTTCCTGTATTTGAACGCACATGACCCTTTTTAGTGTATTTGGCTTGTCGTTTCCACAATACTTTTAGAGAATTTGGCCCACTTTATTTCCAAACGTATGTCCAAAGTATAATGTAATTACAACAATGTCTCGTGAGCTATAGGTTTATAACCAAATAGCTTTTGACCTAAAATCTGTGAGTTCAATGTTTGTGAGGTAATAATTTGTGAGATACCAATTTGTCAGCTAATAGCTTATGACCTAAAAACTTGTGAGCATAGCCTATGAGCTAATAGTTTGTGAGGTAATAGCTTGTGAGGTACCAGCTCATCAGCTAATAGCTTGTGAGCTAATAAACTGTGAGCTAAAAGTTTGTGAGGCAAAAGCTTGTGAGGTGTCAGCTCATCAGCAAATAGCTTATGAGCTAAACGTTTGTGAGGTAATAGCTTGTGAGCTAAAAGTTTGTGAGGTAATAGCTTGTGAGCTAAAAACCTATGAGCTAAAGGTTTGTGAGGTAATAGCTTGTGAGCTAAAAACCTATGAGCTAAAGGTTTGTGAGGTAATAGCTTGCGAGATACCATTTCGTCAGCTAATAGATTATGAGCTAAAAGTTTTTAAGCTAATAGCTTGTGAGCTAGACAATTGTGAGCTAATACCCCATGAGCTAATAGCTTGTGAGCTACAAGTTGCTCAGTTTAATAGCTTATAAGCTAATAGCATCTAGGCTAAATACATCTTTAAAGTGTAGAGATAAACCCTGGCCATCACACGCACAATGGAGAGTTCCTCTGAGATTCATGACACGAAGCGTTTATAGTTGCACTTTTAGTGAGTAATGGATTTGTTTGCTGTGTTTTGTCGCGCTCTGTGGTTCAGTCTGGACGCAGATCTTCGTCTTTGCCTTTCCAGTCGAGGCCTGTGATGTCGTTTCGTGCCTGACATCAGTGAAACATCCTGCCATTTTCTCACGAGCACTGAGAGAGAAGCTTCAGAGCGATGCCTAGCCAAATCTCTTGTCCGTTTTCGTTTTTAATTCTCATCTTCGTGGTGCCGTTTTTTAGTGTTTTTTTTTTTTTCAGAAACTCATCTCACGGTAAACATGTTGCTTTTATGATTCTGATTGTGTTTTTTTGGACCATTACACTGCGTCTCACGTCTTTGTTTTCTAGCATCTCATGAACATTTGTCAAATGTCTGTTTGTTTAAAAGTGCCAGTTTTTTTTTTTACTCATACGTTGTTCTGTGATGTCATTAACCACAATGTTTAATTCAACCACTAATTGATGAGATAGTATCAGTATAGTACATGAAAATGTATGTTAATTTGAATTAACAGCAGTCTTTGGTTCTAAAGTTATTGTTGAATACTTTTTTGTTTTTTCGTTGTTAGGTTTTTTTTTTTCTTCTTTTGTCACATTTAGAATCCCAAATAATTTTTAATTCATAATATAAAATATTGTTTTTTTTTTTTTTAATTTAAATAATCCTTAAGGATATCCGGATAAAATTTCGCGTAATATCTATTATGATCTTTCCCGGTTTGTTTCAGGCTGGATGTTCAATCTCGTTTTTACCTGAATTGACTTGAATGATGTTCGCTAAATGCTTTAAAATAACCTGATCTGTAGATCAGGGCACATGAGACTTTCTTAAGACCAAAAATGTCTTTATTGGGCTCGATTTCTCAGATAAGTTGCCACAAAAAAATTGTGAAATGAATAAAACCCAGGAAAAATGATTGCGGAAGGAACCAGGATGTTGCAAACTGTACTTCCCGACAATATTTACACGCGTGTCCTTTACCGAGTCTTATACTGTGAGAATTAATATGTTCTATATTTTTAATTACTGCTCATTTTGTATGGAAAGTGTTTATTACCGTGCAAATAAATATTTTGATACATAATATTTACGTTGAGATAAATATTATGAAAATATTTATTTTTTTGTAGTCTTTTCCAAATATGCATTCCAGAATACCAGAAGCGATGGAGTGCGACCAGCTTCATCGCTTTGGTTGTGCCTTCACGCGTCTCTTCTTTTGATTGGTCGCGAAAGTTCCCGCCGTGAACTTTCCCTTCAGTGACAAAGAGACGGTTGTGTTCGTCCGCGATGATGCGTCTGCAGCGATGATGATTTCATTATTACAAAAGCACCAAACAAGGCATTACTTCCAGTCACAAACTTTATTTCTTGAATTGTTTGTAATGAGAAAGTGTTTAAAATATTGTCTCGAATAAAACATTTTATTTGAAATATTTGTTTCTTGAGTTTTTTATAATTTTGCATCTGTGGGGGAATTAATCAATACAATTTGTTTGTTTTTTATCATTCAAAATTACGCACTTTGTCTTTTCTGTCCTTTTTTTTATTATAATGTTAAAAAAAAAATAGATTTTTCTTTTATGTCATTAATTATTTTGTGACTGTATGCAAAGCGATTTGCAACACTGTTATACAATGAAACATGGAGGAATCGAACCCCCATAGCTTGGTTGCAAACATCTATATCAGACAATCCACACAAGAAATAAAAGGCACGGAAAAATGCTGTTTATTTACTCTTTAATCAAACGGCACTGTTGCGATAAAGCCATTGTTTCCCAAATGCTTGTGTTTTGCTGTTTTTAAGGACCTATATTTTGACTTCCTACTTTGTGAGCGCCTTTTATTTTCATCTGGTGAAGACTAGACTGGTTTTTCATTTATTTTCTTGCCTCTCCACCATCCTGACAAAGTTCTGCAAATCCTCGGCGAGCAGTCCCGGTTCCTCCATCGCAGCGAAGTGACCTCCACGAGCCATGGGAGTGTAAGTCTTCAGGTTCTGGTATTTCTGTGTCACCCAAACTTTAGGACTGTGCATCAGCTCATTCGGAAAACACGCAACAGCCGTCGGAACATGAACTGGAAGTCTGTTGGACAGAAAAGAGCGTCATTGAAAACAGCGTCATTGAAAAATTTCCAGTAAAGTAAATTTCAAATACAGTATTTATGCAAATATAAGCACGCCCCTGATTTTTCAGGCACGAAATAAAAATTTCCAAAAAATAAATGGCTAAATACTAATCTTAAAATATTTTGTTTAGCACACCTAACTTGTGACCCGTATCACTTAAACGTCAATTTACTTGAGTAATAGATTTTAAAAAATCTATTCTAGTGATTGAATAGATCCAGAAACCTCAGCTGTTCCCAATGAGCCTTTACACTTTCTTTGTAATTTTTGTTACTGAGAAATAAAAGTGTATATATGCATGTCTGCCTCGGGAACCATTTTTAAAGAAAGACAAAAGAACACAGAAGTGCATCGCTGCATAAAGATGACATTTGCAATTATTTGTGTACGCTCCTGACTTTAAATGTGGATAATGGACTGTTATATTGATTCATGCATTTTTAAAATATGTGCATTTTTAGCATCTAAAATTGGGAAAAAGTGCTTATATTTGCGTAAATAAGGTAATTAAGCTGATTCTCCAGACATGACTCCTTCCATCCATTTTCTGAAACACTTCTTCCATTTCTGGGTCATATGGAGCCAATCACAGCCACTTTGGTGGCCAACCAATCACAGCAGGACACACATTCACACTTTCACTCACGCCTACGGACAATTCAATCACTACGCCACCGTGCTGCTAGACATGTTACATAAGTGCACATGTAGGTCGACTGACAATAAATATCGTATAATTTTTTTTAGATACAGAGAAAGGCTTCTTAAAAATACGTTTAGAAAATTCCATATCGTTCCTACTTTGCATGAGGCTGGTCAAGGCCTTTGCCGAAGTTCTCTTTGTAGAAACGCATGGAGGACATAATGGACCCCGAGCTCCAGTAGATCATAACGTTTGTCAGAAGGTCATCAAGGGAAAACTTCCTGTTGGGGAAGCACAGACACGTTAAACAATCAAATACACGATTACCTCAGAACGTTCCACAGATCAACCTCTCCAGTCCTCCGTCCTCCAGCTTCTTGTTTTCAGGATCAGTCCATGTCGAAAACTTCTCCAAAATATAAGCAGCCAAGCCAACCGGAGAGTCGTTTAACCCGCGACCTGAGCCAGACAGGAAATATAGTGAAATACTGGGTCTGAAGGCGGGATTAGTGGCCAACCAATCACAGCGCGGGACACACACCTATCGACAAAATGCAAGCATGCTAACGTGCTAACGTGAATAATGGCGTCTCACCTACAGTGTCTGGTTTTGTGGACTGAATGTGCATGTATCCTGTTTCTTTAAGGCCGTCCACCACAAGCTTCTGCGTGACGGGGAACAGGCGTTTCACATCGTGCTCTGTGAATCCAAACAGGTTGGGGAACATCCGACCAAAGACCAGGGACAACATCATCACCGGTCCTGGTTTCGCCGGAGGAGCAAAGTTGACATGGAGGCCTTTCACGGAACTACCAACAAACCGATGAAATGTGTAAGAAATATGAAATCTCGTAAAAAATATGAAAATAATGAAATCTCTTTTTTTACGTAATACGTATTTAACGATTGCAAAGTTCATCCAGGCCTCGCTAAAGGATTCGGTTGAAATGTATTTTGAATTAAAAGCAATTTTGGAACAACATTCTTGATACTATTCGGAAAACTAGAACGCAAATTCAATTCAAGGTCACAGAATGTGCCAATCAGTGTCGGGGGAGGGGCTACTACACTGGTGGGCGGTGACGAATGTCCAGTGATGTCACTTGAAGGCGACAATATTTTTTGACTATATCTGACAGTTGGGTTTTACTAAATAAACGCAGAGTAGCACAAAGCTTTACTTGGTGTTTAATAAAAGTTAAAACGTAAAAAACAAATCTAAGATGACCTCATTAATTCTAATTGACATTGCCTTCTAGTGATATCACTGCCTATTCAGTCACAACCCACTGTGTGGTAGCCCCTCCCCCTTGTCCCTGATTGGTTTTGTGACTTTGCTATAGTCCACATGTAATTTGTGTAGTATGTGGGTCTTAGTGGGAGGAGCCAGAGAGGACCCAGTTTCCACTGTATTGTGTTTAGTTTTTAGTTTACTTCTGCGCTCATGATTGTGCTTGAAATATAATAATTTTATAATGTTGTTATACATCAACAATGACCAATTTTCAAACTTTTGACTGATATTGATAGATGAATAGGATGCTTGTCTTGTGAACGATAAACACTAATTCTTTTTTTTTGTGTGTGGGGGGGGGGTCATTTATATCATTTATATATATTTTATTTATTAAATGTACATTTTTTTTATTTTACCTTTATAAAAATGTATAAATCATGATACAAACCTGGGCTGTAGCTGTGCCATATTAGTGGTTATGAGCCATCCCCAGTCTCCGCCCTGTAAATAAAAGCGGCTGAATCCCAGTCGCTTCATGAGTTTGTGGAAGATGTGTGCGGCACAAACAGAGTCGAAACCTGCACAAAACATCAAATCCAGTCCAGCACTACAGAACTCAAACCAGTTTAGTTCTTTGGATGTTTGGACCTTTCTTGTGTGGAGCCTCTGAGAAACCATAACCAGGAATGGAGGGGCAGATGACTTCAAACACCACGTCATCGGGGCTGGAAGGTTCCGTGAGCAGCGGAATAGCACCAAAAAACTCGTAAAAGGATCCGGGCCAGCCATGGACCATCATCAGGGGCACGGCGCTCCTTCCTTTGGGAAGATTCTTGGGCTTCACGTGGATGTAGTGAATGTCGATGCCTTTCAGAAGAAAACACAGGCTTTTTAATAGCATAACTGACTTGGAATTTGAGTGGAAAAGGTTCATGATTTATGAAGGTGGCGCTCTAAATACTAATTACTACCTTCAATTTTCGTCTTGAAATGAGGATATTGGTTGAGCTTCTCCACCTGTTTCCTCCAATCAAATTCATTCCTCCAATAGGACACGACTTTGCTGAGATATTTGGAGTTGAAGCCGTAGTTAAACTGACTGTCTTCTAGAGAAGGAAAAGAGCGGGTCTGATCCAGACGCCGATGCAAGTCCTAAAGACGCACATTTTATGGAGAAAATGTCATTACTAAGGCAGATTTGCCGTGAGGTCTAGTGGATAAATTGATAATTTAATAGAAAAGTCCAAAAAAAGGGCCAAAACTCAAGGCTGGGGGTCAAATATGTTGAAGAAACAAATATGTAAGACAAATATGTAGAAGAAAAGACAATATTATTCCAGATAAGAACAGACTTAATTCAGACTTTATTTAATTTTAAAATATGTTTATATATTTATTTAAAAATTATATGTGCTTCATAAAATATGAAACACACACACACAAAACACATACCAATATTATCTTATTTTAACAATGCAAATAAGGAAATTGTTTAAAATTATACAATTATTTTTGGTACAAGGCAAGTCAGCTGAAGCATTGCATTCTGGGATCTGTAGTTTTTTTTCATCAGTCCCGCGGGCTGGATTTGGCCCCTGGGCCTTAAGTTTAACACATTTTCCAGGATCAAGTCTAATTTACCTCAATCTCTTCTGAAGTGGTTTCTACTTTAAAAGGATGTATTTGTTCATCTTCTTGACCTTGAGGAGCAGTTCCCACGCCCCACCAGCCGTCCTCTGCTGTCAGGACACTCTTTCGTTTCTTGAGGATCACCAGAGCGACCACCGCTCCGAGTCCCAATGCTACCAGTATCTCTATATACATGGCTTTGGATCACCAAACAAACAAAAATGTATTATTTTTATTGTCTTTCATGGGAAAATCTGCAAAAGTACATATCACCTTTTGTGGTATCTAGCACAATTACTATTAAATAAATAAATAGTATTTTACAATATATAGGTTTGTTGCGTCTTAAACAATCCACTTATTTATACTCAAATCATGATTAATATATTAAAGATACTCAAATAAAACCGAGCAAAGTTCTGCTGTTGCTCAACACACAACAGAGGGATTATGATGGGCAAATCTTTCTGGGTCAAAATGCATGACAAAGTTTTCTCTTTCGAAATCTTAACTTGCTATATTTTAAACAGACGGAATAAATAAAAAACTTAAATACAATTAGTTTGGTTGTTTTTTTAATGCATAATTGAAATCAAACAAAAAAATACATTGAACTATTTAGTATTTAGAAAGACTTAGAAAGAAAGTTTATATAATTTATAGAACAATTATATTAAATTAAAGGATAAAATAAATGATATTATATTATAATATATATATATATATATATATATATATATATATATATATATATATATACAAACAAAAGTCGAAATAAAGCAGGCTGCATAAATAGGTTATAGATACGTAAAAAAAATGTAAATGAATTGTTGTAATAACATAAAAAGTATTCATATACATTTTTGTACTTAAATATTCCTCAAATGTATTATAAATATTATTATTTGAAGTGTATTAAATTTTGACACTTTTGCTTGATTATAGCAGTTTTTGTTGTCTTTGTGCATGTAGTATGTTTGTATGTATAATATATACTGTATGTATACACATACTGTGTGTAAATCCACGTTTATGTATACTTTTAAAACAATAAACAAATAATTGCGCTCGAGTGCTATGCTAAAAAATATCGAGATGTGCAGCACACTTACCGAGCAGTGAGGTGTTGTTCTATAGGTTGTTTAAGGAAATCGACCGTATGTGACTTAAAGCAGTAAATGAGACGCGTTAAAACATCACACTTTCCTCCTCGAAACGCAGCTTGACTGCGAAGTGCGAATGCGATCGCCTCGCACTTCACCCGCAGAGACACGCGCCTAGTGCATTGTGGGAAGTGTAGTCACGTGCTTGTTCTTTTAGGAAACAAAGTTTAAGCCGTTGTGTGTTGCGTTAAGAAAACAAAAAATATTAAAACATTTCGTTAGTCTGACAATAATGTATCGTAGCATACCATTTGTGTTTATAGTACTGATTTATAGATGTATATTAAGCATCAGAGTAAGAAGCCATTCTGGAGTGGCAATGACGCTGCTTTACAGTATTGCTTTTACACTGATGCTTTAACATTCATGCCGAGGTTCTGGAACATTAAACTCTTAAGTAATTTGGTCAGCTGACAACCCGTATCTACTGAATGACGGTCTTATTCCATCATAGATGACAATTCCAGGATTCATTTGGTCCAAACTGTGAAAGAGTTGATTAGAGAGCATGACACAACATTTTCAACAGACATATCAGTGTGACAGAGTCCAGATATTAACCCTAGTGAGAAACCTTGAGATGTGGTGAAGACTTTTGGTCTTATTTCTGACTATCAAGGAAATTTGGTAAAGCAAAACCCAGTCAGTTTTGTGAACGTGGTTAGATCAACATTGCGTTACATTTAATCAAAACTGTAATTGATAATTGTGTGATTTTTACAGTCAAACACAAATTCATTAGAGCCAGATAACATTTTTGTTTCTAAGAAAAACGAGCTGGTTGACTGAAAAGTCTGGAAACAGATTTCAAAACATAATTTGCCAATACTGAGTGAGACGGGAGATTTGGAAAGAGAATGGAGATAGAAAGAAAGAATGAGAGAGGAAGTGAGAATGTGACAGAGGGAGTAAGGGAGAGTGAAACAGGAGTGAGAATGAGACGGGCGTAAGGGAGAATGTGACAGGTGGAGTAAGGGAGAAAGAAAAACAGGAGTGATAATGTGACACGTTCAGTAAGGGAGAGTAGAACAAGAATAAAAAAGTGACAGGACTAATTGAGAGTAAAACAGGAGTGTGAATGAGTGAGAATGTGACAGCAGTAAGAAAGAATGTGACAGGAGGAGTAAGGGAGAGTAAAACAGAGGTGAGATTGTGACAGCAGTAAGGTAGAAGGTGTGAAGAGAGTTGCAAACAAACACTCATGTAGACAATTACTTTCTGGAGAGTTACTGATACTAAAAAGCCTTAAAACAAAATGATAGCAGTCCTTAAATGTAGTCAAATAATACTACATTTTATTTTAAAAGTAAAATAATTTAATGATAGAGGGAACACAATTTATTCAGTATGATCATGCTGAAGTGAACGTTTCACAAACAGACGTTGCGAGTTTCCCCTTAGCGGTTATTATGGGATAATTTCTTTTACAAATAAAAAAAAAAAAAAACTCACTGAAAATAAAACCTAATTAAAACAAACTAACAATTGGACCAAACGCAAAGAACGGCGTGATCGTCTTCATGTCGTCCATTCCTGAAAATAAATGGCAGTGTCTCGTATGGTGGTTCTCACGTCCACTCAACGCTCAACAAACATCAGCCGAGAGCCACATCTCCATCCTCGGGTGGATGGGGCTTGTGCAGAGACTCGGCCCGCAACTAAAGTCCAGCTGGGGAGAGCCCGACTCGGTCAGTCCGTCTCCATCGCGCCGCTGTGAGACTCTTTAGACACCATTAGTCTCATCAGCTTCCCGTGCAGCTTCTCAATCTTCTTCACATCTTGAGCTTGGTCGGTCTTGTACTGTAAACACTGGAGGGAGAATAACGACATTTAATTCACACAGATGGCAAAGGCAGTGGTGGAAGTACTTGAGTAAATAGATGTTACTTGAGTATTTTTTGCTACTTTTTGATACGCTGTACAAATACAAGCAGTTTTTACTCTCTACTGGACTACACATATGATTCAAGAAAGAACAAGAACAGTTTCTAGTTTTTCCACAATTCTTGGTGTATTTTGAGCCGAAATTCAGCACGCGTAAAATACTTAAGTTCTTTTTCAACTGGATACTTTACGACTAATACTCAAGTCTCCTTGAAATTGGTGATTTGCAATGGAGTATTTTATTACAGTAAAGTAGCCTACTTTCACTCCAGTATGGGTTTCAGCTACTACTTACACCTCTGTGACGAACAGAACCACAAACTCAGTCAGAAACACTCACCACTGCGTCGTCTGTGACTTTTACGCAAATATTTCCGTCGCAGTGCCGATATTTGAGAACAACTCTGACCTGAAACGATAGATAAATCATCAGTAAGTACAAAAAGACGTAATTTATCTCAAGACTTTCAGGATTTCACAGTCATTTGTAACAGCACCGATGTGCCTTCGTTTCGAATTTGCAGCTTTTGTCGGCGCTTACCTTCATCGGGTCTGTCAAATATAACTTCTCCGCCGCTCGGGCAAAATCCTCCCATGTCTGATAATAAGGCATACTAGAAAAACGACTGAATCGGTGCAGATTTCGCTACTAAAACTTCAGCAACGTTTCGACATACAGCTGTTTGAGCAAAATCCAGGTGGCTTAAAAACATGGCCGCAGCTAAGCAAACAAAACGCCTGTTGATTGGTCCATAGATGAATGAACCAATAGAAAACATGCTTACTCACTCGTGGACTACGTAAGCGTTAGTGCTTCGGTTTTATGTGACATGATTGGTTACAGAGCCCAAACAGGCGATGCTAACTGAAATAGTACCGAATTATTTTGTATTATTTGTATTATATATTATGTTATATATTTTTTTTTGTATAAAACACTCAGAAATTAGGTGTATTATCTGTAAAGTATTGTATAGGTAGGTACAGATACTGACATTGAAACATTTTTCATGAAATCTTCCTGTATTTCTTGTAATCCTGTCAATTCACTGTATTTATACTAAACTCCCACTCAATTCTGTCTAGTTAACGTTAAAATAAGTTTTTATATACTATCATATTGTTTTTTATGCCAAGCAACCCCCTCTTATTTGTATCTGTATCAATACAAATTAAAGACCATTTTTAAAACAAACAATTTACTCACTCAATAATTACGTATTATGTAAGTCAGAAAAATAGAGGGGAAAAAAGAATGTCAAGTCAAAGATCAAGTCAAAATAGTTCCAAACGTGTTTAGACCCTTCTGCATTTCCGTAGTCGTCGTTTCATTGGCGGGTCTCAAGCTGAGTTTCTATTGGACAGCGAATTCTCTCGCCGCACGAGCTTTCTATACGTGAATGTTTAGAGTACGAATGCAAACGTTCTTATATAATTTCTCCACATTTCAGCCTGATTTCTAGAACAAAAGCTGCATTAAAGAGTTTACCCTGCCTCGCCATCTTTATAGTAAGTGTTTGCAAATGAAAAGAATTTTATTAGTACTTCAAGCTAACAACGCTACTACATTTGCTCTAAAATTTCCCATCTTAATATCAAATCTGTTTTCATTTATAAAACATTTTAATGATTTCTCATATACGTACTATTCGTTGTATGTAATTCTGAACGAATCGAACTAATTTGACATTCATATCAAAACACGACCTGACCTGTCAGTAACACAGTTGGTAAAACGTTCGTATTTATTCCGCAGGTTTTCGCGAAAATGCCCGTCTTTCGTCGAGTCGTGGAGAAACAGCTCCCGAACCCCATTCTGTACATGGCCTGGTCTCCAAAAAGAGATCTGATAGCCCTGGTCAACACAGCAGGAGAGGTCAGTACCCAACACTGATTTGATTAATATGTCAAATAAATGCCGAAGCGTTTATTGTACTGTAAATCTGGGCTGTTGCCTGGGGTCTATGTCGATGACTACACAAGTCTCGAAAGCGTGTGGAAATATGATTGGCTTATATGGCCTTATAATAGTGTGTAGAATATACCATTGTTTGCCTTGAAGTTTGTACATACGTGGCATGTAGTACTGTATGAATGTGTATATGTACAGTATTTAATTGAAACTGTATTCCTCAGTGGGGAAATTCGTTCTCTGCATTTAACCCATCTGAACAAACTCGGAGCAGTGGACAGCCTAAGTGGCCATTCGACTTTTCTTCAACTTGTATTAAAATTGTTTGTCAAGTATAAAAGGTTTGTTTTTCGAGTAGGAAACACAAGAGAATTTCTCCAAGGGGATGAATAAAGAATTTCTGATTCTGATTATGCTTAGATAGTTAGCCTTGTGGTCAGAAGGTTGTAGGTTTGAATCCCAAAACCAGCGGTTCCACTACTGGAGTGTGTTCTTCACCACTGGTGTGCCCACTACTCCAGACTTGTGCGTGTGTGTTCACTTCATTGTGTGTGCTTGTACACTTCACTGTTTGTATTCGCCCATTCAGTCCATTCGTCGATCTGATCACTTTCTTACCACTTTTTATTAAAAACTGTTCTGTTCTTACAGATTCTTCTGCATCGCCTTGCCAACTTTCAGCGTGTGTGGAGTCTTCCGCCCAATGAAAACACGGGAAAAGAAATCACATCCCTGGCCTGGAGACCTGATGGGAAAAGTATTCTGTGTTTCCTGATGATAATCCTAATCTTTAAGGCTACATGACTTTGTGACAGGATTATGCAAAGTAAACAGTGCAAAACTAGTAACTGGTCTGTTATCTACAGTTCTGGCCTTTAGCGTTGGCGACACTAAGCAGCTGGTGTTGTGCGATGTGGAGAAGGCAGAAATCCTTCACCTGTATCCCGTGGAGCATCCGGCCTCCTGCATGCACTGGATGGAAGTGCAAGATGACAGCAGGTTAGTTTAATGTGCCTGTGTGTGACTTTTAAATGCTTATTTAAAATAACATCAAAATATACACACAATATTTTCGGTCTCAATTTTAGCATAACAATTTTAGCATAACAAATAAAACACAAATTAAATAAAATGAACAAAGAACCAAAAAGTCCAAAGTGAACTAATGTGTTTTGAAGTTACAATCCAAACATATGAATATAGATATAGAGAGCCGCAAAGTGATCACATTGTAAATGTACAGTATTAACAGTTATTAGGTAGAAACTTCTTCTCTGGAATCAGATTCTGATTTGCAAAGATTATTGCAAAACATTTTTTTGCAAGACATCTTCCATTTCCCTCTTGAAAGACAAAAATAATAGACTTTTATCATATACTACATACCGGTACTATATACTATACAATACTACATATCCACACACATCACATGTTAAAATTTTGCTTTAATTACGTTTTTATGAATAAACAAAATCAAAACTAGCTTCACGAGGATACTTCAATGATGACAATAAAAGTGTAACCCCCCCCCATTCAAAAAAAAAAAATATTTAAACATAGTGGTGTAGCAGAAACAAGCTAATATTCATAAACACAATAAACCTCAAAGCTCTGTCAAGTATTATTGTAGCTGTTCTATACATTTCTGTACATACTTTACATGCACTCCCATTGATGTATTTACGAGCCTCATTATTTACTGTAAGTAACACACTTATGACAATAAGCATTATGTATAAGTATAATATATAACATGTAGCCCCACCCACTCCTATGCAAATGAGCATGGGTTGTACAATCACTAATGGAAATGTCTCCATTTTAGCACAATTTTTACAGACAGTGCTTATGTCCATTACATATACGTAATTGTATAGTCTGTATAACTTTGTAATTTGCTTTATTTATTCTGTGTCTGCAAGTTTTTCTTCTCTGTCTTTTTAGCGCAACCTCATCTTTTAGCGAGTCAGAGGATGAGTCCAGTCGTTTCCTACCAAAGCTACCCTCTCTTCCTAAAAGGTTCGTCCCAGCATTACACCTCAATGTAAATTTTCTTTAGTGTTTTTTTGTTTCGGTTTGTTTTTTTTTTTTTTTTTTTTACTCACTTTACTTTACTCACATTTTAAATATTTTCGTTGGCATCTTGTGACTCTGTTCATTGTTCTTTTACTGTGTGTGTTTTAGTTACAGCACCTCATCTAAAATATTTAGGTAAGAATGCATTTTTTTGTGATTATTATGATTACGCTCATTTGCATGTGGCTTTATTAGTGTGTAATGATCTTGATTTTTATTTTCACAGTGAAGAGAAGTCAGATGAAGTCACAAACCTTTTGGGGGATGTGAGGTTAGTGTTAATGGATTTGACGTTTGTTAAGATTAGACATGTCTGCAATTTTGTGCAATACTGGTAATTATAATTAGTTTAACAATTAATAATTTGATTATTTGTTTAACAGTATGACATTAATAAATATTGGATATTTAATTGAAATGAAATATGACCAATCAGAATCATATTAACTATTCGTTAAAGTAAAACCATTACTCTTTTTTTTTTTTCTGAATTTATGAAAAAATGCATAAAATATACTTTTAAGGGGACGAAATCTTCTTACAAAGGAACCTATACACAATTTTTACACAAAATGTATACACAAAATGTAACTGTCAATAACATATAATGTATTTATTATATAATTTAACAAATAATATATATAATGTTCATATAACGGAAGTAATGTAGTAAAATTAACGTACAATATTTTTGTATTTAGCTCATCCTTTATTCGCAGTCACCTATAAAGAAACGTCTCAGATGGAAAATGAATGGGTGCACACAAGATTTTAGCAAATTAGCAATGTTTTTTGCTCCTGATATATTCAAATCTTCGAATAAGATAATTTTCTTAATCTCTTCAAAAAGCTGATACCTGGTTTAGTAAACAGTGACGTGCCTTTCAGACTCAACATCCTGGTGCTGGGCGGTCCGGTGGGATTTGTGGAGCTGTACGCATACGGCCTTTATAAGATTGCTACTCTGACAGGAGTAAGATAACCCTCAACTTCACACTCTTTATCTTTACCTGAACACGGTGAATGTTATCATTACGTATCAGATATCAGGGACGTGCCGGAGCCTCGGACTGTCCAGTGACCTCAAGTCTCTCTCGGTGATCACAGAAAGAGCGTGTGGAGCGGGAAACAGCGAGATCCATTACGCGCAGGTAGAGTCTGTCATTCTTTGTCTATCAAAATGTAGTTTACGTAGGAAAGATCCAGTCTATCAATAGGCTGAAGATGATATTTGTGAACTGTTTTGCAGCTGGACACTGGTTTGCTCTCCTCGTGTCTGCCTGAGCTGACCAAGATGGCGCGCAAATTCACACACATATCTACACTTTTGCAGGTGATTCAGTTCAAATGAGGCCTGTAATAAACTGTGAAATCTGTGTGTGCTGTGTCTGTCTGTCTGTCTGTATATGTCTGTGTATTTGTGTGTGGTATGTCCATCTGTGTATCTGTCTGTCTGTCTGTCTAGTCTACCTGGTCTGTATGTCTGATTGTCTATCTGTATATATCTGACCTGTCTGTATCTATGTCTCTCAATCCGTATCTGCATGTCTGTCTATTTCTGTCTGTCTAGTCTATCTTGTCTACTATAAATGTCTGTCTCTCTATATATCTTTATCTGGCTTGTCTGTGTATCCTTCCTTCCATCCATCCATCCATTCAGTCTCCGTGTGTATGTCTGTATGTCCATTTTTCTGTTAGTCTATCTATCTGTCTGTCTGCCTGTCTAACTTTTCTAATAGTCTCTCCAGTTATATGTCTGTCTGTCTGTCTATCTATTCTAATTTATCTTTTCTGTTTGTCTCTCTGTCTGTCTGTCTGTCTTTCTAATCTATCTTTTCTGTTTGTCTCTCCATCTATATGTCTGTCTGTCTGTCTTTCTAATCTATCTTTTCTGTTTTTCTCTCCATCTATATGTCTGTCTGTCTATCTATTCTAATCTAATCTAATTTCTGCTTGTCTCGCACTCATTTTCTCTGTCTATCTTTTGTTGTCTATCTTTTCTGCTTGTCTTTCATTCTTTTTATATGTCTACGTTTTGTTGTCTATTTTGTCTGTCTATCCATCCATAACAGAATTGATTGTTTCTTTCTATCAGTATCTGCGACTGTCTCTCACGTGTATGTGTGAAGCTTGGGAAGACATCCTGACGCAGATGGATCTCCGTCTCACTAAGTTTGTTCAGGTCTGACTTGTGGAGTTGAGATTATAATCATTGTTCTTTTTTTTAACTTTTGCTTTGCATTGTATAACGGTTTGTGTTGATGTCTTGCAGGAAAAGAACACAAGCACTCAAGTTCAAGATGAATTCCTAGAGTTACTGCTGTGGGGCCAGGCAAGGCACGTTTAAAAAAACACAACATGATTTTATTTATTTTCACGTTTTACATATTCACATACCTGTGAAATGTCGTAAAATTATTATTTTTCATTACATTGTAATAATAGTATAATAACCTTTTTAAAATGAATAATAATGGTTGGTCAGTGTTAATCAGCCTTTAATTCATTTTAGGTTATTACAATTCAATCTTCTTATAAACCCATATAAACTGGAAAGTGGAATAACAAACATTTTTATAAAAGGTTGATTTGTAAAATTAATATTTCTAACAAAGTACAAAAAACGTGCTCTCAATTAAAAAAAATGTTTGTTCTGGGTGATTTACATTAAATAAATAATGTGTGCTTTAAATAAGCGTGTGCATTAAATGTCCACAAGAGGGCAGAACTTGACTTTATAAACCTTCACTCGGGCCCAAAATTGATTTTACTTGATCTCTATTTCCCATTCAGCCCTGAATTACAAGCTCTTCTCATGAATCAGCTGACTGTCAAAGTAAGACTTTTTATTCCGTTTTTTTGTATGATGTACTTGTTACGCTCTGTGGTTCCAAAATGATGATGTGACTGGTCCATTAACTCAGGGGTTGAAGATGCTGGGCCAGTCTATTGATTCTTCATACTCCAGCATTCAGAAGCTTGTCATCAGCCATCTGCAGAGGTACACGCATCATCCTTCTCTGAAGCACAGCAGCACGTGCATTTCGTTCTTGCTGTCCTCACAGTGGCTCCGAGGCTCTGCTGTATCATTTAAGCGAGGTCAAGGGAATGGCGCTTTGGAAACACCGCTTTCAGCCTCTTGGTTTGGACCCTGCGGCCATCGAGGGTAAAATCTTTTGACGTGTTGACCACTTTAGAGCTCTAGACGTTTGATTTAAAAAGGGTAACGTTGTTTTGTCCACTAAACTAAGATGAACTGTTTGGTGGATCACAGTGGAAATAAACGCAATACGAATATTCATTGTATGTGACGTTATTACGGGACATGACCTAAAAATGAAATACACCCTTGAATGAGTTTGTGCGTGTGTGTGTGTGTGTGTGTGTATGAGTGTGTGTGTGTGTGTGTGTGTGTGTGTGTGCAGAAATCAGACTAGGAATTGGTATTGGATTAGATTAAATAATGTATTTTTATATATTAATTAATTGCATTTAATTTTTTTTATAAATTAGAATTATAATAATTATTAAAATGTATTATTGTTTTGTTTATAAAAATGTCATATATCAATTTAATATTGATTAATTATATATAATGAAACATTTTTTTATGTGATTGTTTCACTTACCGTATATTTAACAAATTATATTTTTTAAACGTGTTCAACTCTCACAACTAAGTGAGTTTTCTTTTTAAACTTGTGTTGTTTTTTAGATGCCATCACTGCCGTCGGATCCTTCACCTTGAAAACCAGCGAGCTTCTGCAGTGAGTCCACATTTCTCTCGCCGTTAGATTTGAGAACCATTTCAGTCTGGTTTTATCTTCCCTCCAGAGTCATTGACAAGAGCATGAAGAACTTTAAAGCCTTTTTCCGGTGGCTTTACGTCGGTAAGTCGCGGGAAACGTTTTGGCTGTTTCACCTCTGGTCAGCTTGAAATGAAGACATGAATCTGGATCTTTCCAGCAATGCTGCGGATGTCAGACGATCACGTTCCTCTTGAGCTCAACAAGGTGACAACAGACGTCTGCGGGACTGTGTTTGTGCTGGGGACTGAGGAGCTTGTGTCTTTCAGATGACTCACAAGGATCTGGCGTTTGTGGCCGACTTCCTGTCTGAGCACTTCAGCGCCGTGAGTGAATCCAACGCTTTTCCCGATAGACTGCATGTTTCACGCTCTTGGTGCTCTCGGAGCAATTGGTGATCTTAGAGAATAAAAAATAAAAAAACGACCCTGTTCATGTCACTTTATATTCTGCTAATACTTAGTTTTCTATATAATTTATATTCTAACTATATTAAATATTACATTTCATTGTAAATATTTTAACTTGGTCATTATTTTGTAAGAAGTTAAGTAGTTAAATAAGTGAACTACTTAAGTAGTTCACAGAGAGATTGGACATTTCAGATTTCTTATATTTCTCATATTACAATTTGATATTTATTTAGAAAGTAATTGATTAAAAATCAGGTTTTGAAGCATATAGAAAGCAATAAACTGTCATGCTATACATCCAAAGAAGCTTCGAAAAGCCCATTTCATTTTATTCGCTCACTAATTTGCGACATGAAGAATTCTGCAAATATGTTTGAAGTGACGTTGTTCTTTCAGTATAGTTTTTTAATATATTTATGATCATGTGGATTTCCTCCGGGTCTCCAGTTTTTAAACCTCCAGGAGAATTGTCATCTTCAAAATTGTCCAAAGGACCAATAAATAATAAAAGTTGCTCAGAAAGTAAATTAATACATACATCCACAGTTTCCAGTAAATTTTATAGCCGTTATAATGTGCTGACAAAATGTAAACATCTGGAATTTGAAGCTGTTAGAAAATTAGCAGTTGCTTACACGTTTTTCTCCCTGCTGTTCAGAACGAGGAGCTTTTTGATCGGAAAGGAAAGTATTTCAGCGTTGAGCAGGTCGGACAGGTGAGTACATACATACGCTCCTCCTGGGGTTGGTACGGTTTCATCTTTTACTCCGATTCTCTTTCTTTCAGTACTTAAAGGATGAAGATGAAGAATTGATGTCTCCGCCCAACATGGAGGGCAACCAATGGGTGACGTTCGTTAAGCAGAGCTCTCATCTTAAAGGTACAGAGGCCACATTCTGTCACTACAAACTATATTTGGGCGTTACATGATAATAATTATTTGTTTTTTGTCTTTTCCGCAGACAGTCCGCTCCTCTTCCCCACCTACCCACAAAAGTCGCTGCACTTTGTCAAAAGACTGATGGAAAGCTCAATTGATCTGTGCTTACGAAAACCAGCCGTGAGTCTCTACCACGGCCTTCCGACATTAGAAACGCATTCGCATCATTTCTAAAGCGCTTTAGAGTCCCAAAATTGTCTTTATTAATATAACACTGCCGTTTATTTTTTTCCGAGGACCACATGAAAATATTGTGGTGGTCCGAACAAAAAGGCAAAGCTCAATTCTGCTGGAGATTCAAGTTTATTTACGTATATAGCGCTTTTCTCAGTTCGATACAAACACAAAGTCGCTATGCGAATTAGGGAAAAAATAGTTTGTAAAGAAGAATATTGTCTATTATTTGTCTGTGTTCAAAAATTTGGAAAAAAAGTCAGTTAAAAAAAAAAAGAAACGCGCATTGTTCATCTGTGTTCAGATTATGTGCTGTGACCATTACTCGTATTTTTGTACCGAAAACATTGAATGTCATTGATATTTCATTGATTATTCACGTAAATTAAAAAAAACAAGTTGTGAACCATAATAAACCATTGCCTGTTTAGTCTATGGTCAATTAAAATATACGTATATTAATGTTGTCATTTTACCAGATGAAGTCAACTAAAATACTGTATAATGATATGGTAATAAGATAATTTTAACATTCGTGTGACACGTACAAATAATATTTAAAATAATTTTATATATACACCACAAAACTTCTATTTGAACATTATGGTGCTCTGGAACATTCTTACGTTGTACGTGTGTGTATTTATATATTATTTAAGGAAAATGTTTAAGGAAAAAGTCAGATTTGACTGACTTTTTGCTTTACTTTTCTACAGGAGAAATTCAACTGGAATACATTTTTTGCATCTTTGTAGCTTTAATTGTGTTTTCTCTACTTAAACACTTGTTGTTTTCTTCCTACGAACACGATCTGTTCTTTATCATGTTCTTATGTTCATGGTTTAATTATTTAGTTACAGCACCACGCGCTGCTTTATCTCAAGTGTTGCTTCTTTTCTTTTCCTCGCCACACGTGTGTCTGACTCCTGACTCTTTTTCAGGAAGTGATCGGCCTTTCAGTGAAACAATCGTCGTGTTTTCAGCTCTACACGGTCCCTGAGAGGTATTCTGTGCTCATCACACTCTGGTAGAACATGCTAGATCTTGTCACTTGGATCTTGTGATTTATATAGTTTGTCATGTCTTGTTTTTGTACATGTGAACGTGTTTCTAGCTCAGAAAAAGCGCCACGGCTGTTCGAGCTGCCTGCACTGTAAGTGTGTCTTGTACATTAATTCATACTTATATTGTCAGTGTCTTTGAAGCGTGTGTAATGCTTTAACGCAGGTGGAACGATAAGAAGGCCGCTGTGCATTATGTGGTGTTCTGTATGCCAGAAGTCTCACCGTCTAAAATCTACGTTCTGAGGAGACCAACAGACCCCAACAGGTATTAACCTCACGGAATGTACGGAAAACAGGACTGATCTAAAATGCAAAACATATATTTGTCCATAATGCATGCAAAATTGCGACAAGTCATACATAGAAAACACATATTCAACAATTAGCATATAGCAGTGAGTTTTAAAACTAAAGTTAAGAACCAGCTTTTCCGAAAGATAAATGACAAAAGTGTTGTGAGGCCACAAAATATCATAAATAAATGAATAATAAATAGTATGAATAAATAAAAGAAAAGGGTAAAAAAAAAACAGAAAATCTGCGTTCTGAGGAGACCAACAGAGCCTCAACAGGTATTAACGTAAGGTACGGAAAACAGAACTGTTTACGGAAAACATTCTACATACTCTAAAATGCAAAACATATATTTTGTTTATAAATATAAACAGTTCTTTTTGGGCAAAATTGTGACAAATTATACATAAAAAGCACAAAATAGACAAAGAATCAGCATATCGCAGCATATGAGTGTTAAAAGCAAAGATAAGCAGCTTTTCTGAAAGGTAAATGACAAATATGCTGTGACAGGCCAAAAAATGTCATAAATAAATTATTAACAAATAGTATGTATTTTAATAACTAGAGTTTTTTTTTATTTATTCTGTATAGTATACGTATGTTCATGGGTCTCCCGTGACCTCATCAACCCAAAAATTGTATAATCATGTTTAGTTTTTTATTTTTTATCTGTGCCTTATATCTGATAATTCCGTGGTTGAATGTGAGGAATAATCACTTTGCCTTTGGGTAAACTGGGATTTTAGTTCAGCTCTCTCAGCTCGACTTCAGAGTAAAGTCTGTGTTGTAGACGTAATGAACAATCCAAACAATCCGCTCAACATTTCCATTAGTTGGAACAATGGTGTTTACTGACAGATGAGACAAAAGATGCTATTCAAAAAACAATAATAATGGAAGGTTTCTTTATCGCTTTATTCTCATTTGCACTTCTTTACTCGTTTTCTTGAGTTTAGGAGGAAAAAAATGAAGTTTAAACACACACCTTACAAGCTAGATGGAGTTTTTGGTGCAGTGGTTTGTGTGGGTGGTGCCCCACGTCAGAAAAGATCTGATTGGCTGCTCAGTGTGTCAATCAGAAGACATCTTTCACAGTGAGGAAAGATGATTGGCTGACATCAATTTTTTTTTTTACCCACATTTACGTCACGTTCAATCAATATCACGCTTCCTTGGCCTACAGTGTGATGTTTTTCCCCTATGAGTGTGTGATAAACTCTGCATGTGTGTGTTTTAGGTCCTTGTCTAATGCTCTGGTGGCACTGAACCTCACATCTTCACCCAGTGCTGGTATAGATGATGAAGCCGAAGCATCTGATCCATCGTGAGTTCATCAAAGAAGCAACCAAATCATTTACTTCATGAATAATTGCCATCAGACTTAAAGAAAACTGTTTGTCAATCAGCTTGTACAGTTGCCTGGATGCCCGGTTCTACGATGACGAGACCCTGACGGTGATTTTGAAAAATCTGGAGGATGAGAACAACGCGCGATTGCTGGCTCAGCTTCCTTTAAGCTCCGCTCTGGCTGGGGAGGAAGACTTTTCCTGGGACTTTAAGCTCAGGTATTGCTCTTCTCTGATTTCAGTGGTCCGTTATCTTTGATCAACCGTCTTTCCTTCTCTGGCGTGTCAGTCTGGAGCAGCAGGCCAGCGGCATCCCGAGCCGAGATCTTTCCTGGGGACAGCAGAGCAGAGAGCTGGAGAACATCAACGCTCAGTTTGTGGCTGTCAATGGCTTCCGGAAACTGGCCTGCCTGGTAAAAATGTTGTTTCGGCATCCATGTCAATTTGTCAATTGTTCACATATGATAGCTGGACAATAGTCCTGTATATCTGTCTTACAGTACGTAACTGTGTTTGTCCCATTAGCTGAGCTCCAATCTGCGACATGTACGCATCTTTGAGATGGACGCGGAGGAAGAAGAGGAGGATGAAGAACGGGCTGATGAATCACAAGAAATGAGCTTGGACCAGGAAAGAATTGAGGAATCGCTAGCCAATCAGAGTGATGCTGGAGAAACTGCTCATGTGACAGGTCAAGGGTCAGGAGACATTCTTGATGTAACTGCAGGATCGGATACACTTTGAACCCTGACTTTATGTGTGTGTGTGTGTGTTTGTGTGTGTGTGTGTGTGTGTGTGTGTGTAAGAGAAAAGCCCTCTAGTGCAGTTAACTATTAATCAAAATGGAAACTGTTATTTGTAAATAAAGCCATTTTTGTTATGTTTGAAATTTGCAAGTATCTTTTAAGAGCAACGTTTTAACTAAAAGTTTTATTTTTCTCAATACAAGGATTTTTTTTTAAATAAATGATGTGACACACTGCATGAACACGTGTAGCAGGTGTCAAGAAGAGCAAATGCTGTACGTTTACGTATTTATATTTTAATTATTAGTTCGAAAGCTTGGGAAAGAATAAAAATGGAATGTCGCAATGCTAATCGCAGATTTAAAGTTTCATATTCAAATATAATATTTATTTTTTTAAGGTTTGACATTTATTCTTTTTTTACATACACTTTGTTATAAAATATAATAATTTTCAATAGATTATAGTCCCGCGTCTACTCATTTTCGAGTATATTTAATTCTTCGCTGTTTATTAACATAGACGCACAGGCGCGCCTTTAAAGCGTCCGAGTTAAAGTGCGCGTTCACGGAAAGGGTCGCTCCCAAAACGTGCTCGTCCCCGTGGAGGCACGTGATGACGTCTCTGTGTAGCTTCTCAAAGATTTCCCAGTCAGCGACTGGCGGACAGTAAAGATGGCGACGGGGCTTACGGTGTGTTCTCTTGGCCGGATAAGATGACGACGATAAGACTTGTAGCGTTGGTGGCGCGACGTTGACAGTGCCCCGGTGAGAGGCTTTCGGACAGTCTTGGGCGAACTTGTCGACTTTGGAGGTAGTTTAACGAAGACGGACTGCGGACTCACTGCTGCTTCTGCCATGGAGGATATCAACTCGAACATCAACGCGGACTTGGAGGTGCGGAAGCTCCAGGATCTCGTGAAGAAACTCGAGCAACAGAACGAGCAGCTCCGAAGCCGATCGACTCTGCTCTCCTCGCCCGCGGGCGGCAACAACAGACCGCTGAGCGCCGGTTATGAGTCCCCGGGAGCCGCCGGGTTCGCTGGGGTGGGGTTCGGCAATTCGAGGCTTTTCGGGGGCTTGATGGACCCCCGCCTGAGCCCCAGACGGTCCTACCACGGTGGCACTTACGCGGCAGGGTATGACAGCGACAGCGCTACCTGCCCCACCTCGAACACGTCTTATTTCAGCGATTCCTCGGATTTGATGGAGGACGGGGAAACTTCTGTGTTGGATGAGGTGGAGATCCTGGATCTGGAGGACATGGACTGCGTGTACGAGGAGGAAGACAGCTGGTGAGTAAAGTTGCGTCCGATCATGTGTTTGACAGGCGCGCGCAGCTGTGCGTGGACGCAGGTGACGCCTGTTCGGAGGAATGTGCTCGATGCGATCTTTTCTTCTTCTTCTTCTTCTTTTTCTTCTTCACTCGTGGCCGTTATTGTATTGTTCGGTTTTCTCGTTTGCCTAATCTACGGAGATTAGTGTCGAATCATTACAGATCCGGTACGCAGCCTGTTTACCTTGTCACGCATGCGCGCACGCGCGCTCGTCGGGCTCGTGCAACAGTTTGCTGACCCGTTTTATCGGTTAGGGGTCACTGCGTGTGCATTTTGTTCAATTGAACAGCTTTTTATATAACTCTAATTGTTTTATGTATTTGGGGGGAAAGCAGACATGAGCTGTTGGAATGCCAGTTATGATGCACTATGAGCAAGGTTTGTTATTTTCCTTCACAGAGATTTTTGTTTTCCTAGCCATTGTTTCCTATTTACTTGCTCACTGCTCAGTCATGGTTAAATTATTGTCATTATTCTGTTAGTTTCTTACAGCCGCATTGCTTTGAGAGAAACCTGAACATCAACTTGACCTTAATCACATAAAAGCAACACATTTATTATGACATCTTATTTATTCACAAATAAATAACAACAGTGCTTTTATGATAATTGCTAAATTGTGATTCGGCATAAACAACCTATGCAATTTTTGTTAATCTGTAATGTAAATTACGATAGCAGGTTAATAATACTATTGGCTTTAGTATTAAAATATGAGCAGGTAAAGATAATATTTAATCTCTTGTTGTTTACAATATCAACAATATTTTTTCTTCAGTAAAGTTTCCATATAAAAATGTATCAAAGCTGTATTAAAAATCATATTCTGGTGATACTTGTATTCTATTGATTTATAAAAGTTCTTGTCAATCCGGTATTGTGATCTTTTGAGGGAAGCTCAGCTGTTGTTTGTCGGCTTATGTGTGTTTATGTCAGTGTGACCGATCATTTGTGTTTGCTTTGATCAGTGTCCGTGTGTTTAAGTCCGTTTACACACAATCTGATGTAATCCAGACTTTCAATCCTGTTTGGTTGGATGCTTAATCCCCGCAACATCTGTAGCTCGGCACATTGACTGGCTTGAATTTATCTGCCCGTTTAGACACCATTGCCTAAATATGATTTTTAAAAAAAGATTTTAAATAAATATATTTGAACTGCTGAAATTTTTGAAATATTTTGAATTTATTTATTCACTTGTACAGTATATAAAAAATAAAATGTGAGAAATATTTATATGGTGTAAATGTAATTATGAATTATTGTGTGTGTGTGTGTGTGTGTGTGTGTGTGTGTGTGTGTGTGTGTGTTGTTCTTGAGCAAGACACTGAACCTGATCTGTTCGTTCCCTAAATCACTTTGGATAAAAATGTCTGCCAAATAATGTTCAGTATTAATAGCAATAAAATGTTCTCATGTACTTCTTGTGAGTCTCTGTAGTATTCCAGCCCCTTAAAAAACTTTTATGGTGTTTACAGCTGACTTCCAGTAAGCCAGTGTGACTCCTCAAAGCTGGTATTTTGACCTTATACGACCCCTTGTTCACCACATAGTACCGTGTTATTCAGACTATAAGCACACTGCATTATAAGGCGCAGCTTTGATCAAGATCTATTTTCATTTTGTTTTCTTATTACAAGGCACTAATTTTTTTTCGGATTCTATGGCACACATTACTTATATACACAAACTTATATATAAATTTATATATAAACTGTATATTAAAATATAAACTTAAACATACATTTCTTTAGGATTTTAAGCATACATTATAGTCGATAAATACAGTAAATAAACCCAGCTGAAAAACCAATTTGACATTTAATCATTAGGACAATATTAGGAAACATAATCTTTGAGTTTTTTTTATGTATAGTCTGATATGTTAAATGCTGATTTGGACTTTATGAAGACACTATTTTGAAAGTTGTATTTGTGAAGTCTTTTCTGTCATGTGACCTGACTGGTCTGTGTTTTATTCTTTCAGGTTATATGAGGCAAAATTGAACAGTCCTTTGCAGAAAGCCTTGAGTCCCGTGGTGTGGTGCAGACAGGCTCTGGACAACCCCAGTCCCGACATGGAGTCCGCCAAGCGCTCGCTCTTACACAGACTCGACCTCACCATGTCAGGTAGCGCACGTCCTGTTTAAATCAGGATTTATTCACAAACAAATTGTCAAATTCACTCACTTTTTTGTATTTTTTTGACGCATACCGAGAATATTCAGGAAACATGGCTTCATTATCACGAATCACGAATTTCTCTAATATCACAAGTTTTTATTAAAAAAAAAAACCCTAAAAATAAATTCAGATTTTATTATTTTGTCTAGATTTTAGTTGGAGTTTGCCCCTTTTTTCTCTTTTGGCTTGAGTGCTTCTCTATATTGTAGCTGTGATCAACCTTTTACGGAGCAGATTTTTTCCGCATGCCGACTCGCTTTTAATTTAGTCATACTTTTTTTGCATGCACTTTTGATTTGTGTTGGTCTGTCTTTTGTAGTTTTAGACGGAGCAGAGTTTTGACAGTTTCCTTTGAGTGCTAAGCCTTTATTTAGTCAAGTACTCTCACGTGACGTGCCAGAAAATGTCCGGCTCTTTATAGAACGGCACAGACTGTCCATCTCCGTCCCGCTGACCTGCGAGTGGAAATCAGATCCGATCAAATATAAAAAAATTGTCATATGCATAATCATACACACAATTATATAGTTTAAATAATTTATACAGTAGTTGTACATGAAATAAGTGCATGAAATAAGAACAAGGTATGGCATGAGATAACTTTGATAACATTAAAATTACCGTAGTTATATTCGGTGGGCAGTTGAGTTGGACTTGACCAAAAGGTTGTAGGTTTGAATCCCAGACTGTTTATTTCCAGAACAGAAGTGTTGCTTATCACCTACTCATCCAGATCTTCTCATCTTCTAAGTCACTTTTGAAAAAAGAAAGTGCAATAAAAAGCTTTCCACTATTAGACAAACTTGTTTTTTAATGATTTTATTTTTTGCAAATAACATTACAAATAATTGTAATCACAGAATTGCAAAATGTCTACTTGAAAAAGGTACTAGTTCACCTATAAACAGGATTTGTATGTGTATTATTGACTAGTTCATCCTTAAACCCGGCTGTACTTGTAAAATTTACTAGTTCGTCCTTAAATCATGATTTGTACTTGTTCATTGACTAGTTCACGTGTAAATCGATTTTTGTTCAAATGAGTTGAGTGCTCAAGTAAACAAGACTTCTTCTTGTAAAATATTGTACTTTTATTCTTTTATATATTCATTTATATTTCTATACTTTTATATTTTACAATCTTTTGTAAAATATTGTACTTTACAAAATTGTGATCCCAAATGTACAAATGAAAGTACAAATCTGGTTTACATGTGCGCAATTCTAATTTAAATCCAGAAATTGTAGTTCAAGTCTGTTCTGGATCTACACATTTACCTGGCCATAATTTGACTAGTAAGACAGTTAATGTTAATTAAACGTAATTGGTTTCTTTTATGTTACTGAAATATTTTTAAAGTAACACATAATCAAGATGAGTTTAATGTTGAAATGATTTGCATGAGACGATGATGACACACAGACTTGAGTGTGATGTCACTGGTTAACGTCGTTAAATAGTGATATTTTTAAAAACCGAGTCAGATAAAAGTACTTTCACTGTTAAGTACTTTTTCCCTCAAAGTCAGTTTTTTTCATTAAAGGTTATTAAAATGACTCCGTAATAAAGACAGATAATTTTCTCAGACTAATTGAAGCTTTTCAAGTTTCACAGACAATAAAACTCACTCGTTCCTCAGCTCGACTCATTAAACGGCTTTTGATTGGTCGGTTGAGACGGCAGGGTGTGTAGTGTTGTTTTCAGGTTACCAAAGGCATCACTAATTCCCCAGACTTATTACCAGCACAGCGAAGAGACGAGAATATGTGTGTGATCTCCACCCTGCTTTACAACCACTTTACTCACACTTCTCTTTTTCACTGGTCTTGTGATCCTTAGATTATGTTTGTTCTAGAAGGACATTAAAAATGTGTTAGCTCAAACTTTGCCTGTCACTCATTTTTATACCGTTTATTCCATTTCTTGGTAATGAATGGTCAATTTTGTGGTCAACCAATCACAGAGTGGAACACAAATTGCTTTGGTGGCCAACCAATCACAGAAAGAGACATACATTGCTTTGGTGGCCAACCAATCACAGAGTAGAACACACATTGGATTTGTGGCCAACCAATCACAGAAAGAGACACACATTGTTTTGCTGGCCAACCAATCACAGAGTAGAACACACATTGGATTTGTGGTCAACCAATCACGGTGCAAGACACACACTAGATTTGTGGTCAACCAATCACGGAGCAGGACACACACTGGATTTGTGGTCAACCAAGCACAAAACGAGACATACATAGCTTTGGTGGCCAACCAATAACAGAGCGACACACACACACACACACACACACACACACACACACACACACACACACACACACACACACACACACATTTATGCTCTCACAGACACTGGCAATTGTAAAGGAAACCATGGCGAATGTTTTGTTGGAGAAGGTGTAAAGCAAGTAGACAGCTGAGATTTACCAGCGCGGTGTGTTTGTCTAGTCATGGCAACCCATTCCAAGACTTCACACCACAGAAATGCTAACAATCGGTCAGTTGTGTGGTCCGTACACTCCCTGAGATTCTTCTCGCTGCCATAGTTCCACAACGTCGGCAGAGAGATTATTAGAGGAAGAGGAACGAAATTTCAATTTTCTGTATGTATGCACTGTACATATGGCAAAATTGACAATAAAGCTGACTTTGACTTTGACTTTGATTATTACACACCAATATTTGGACAAGTTGACTCACATGTTTTGGTTTTGTTTAGGTTATGATCTAAACTTGCTTGTGAAGACTTTTTTTGCTTTTTTTCTTTCTTTTTTTTACTTATATTTGTCCTTTCTTGGCTTGTGGGATTTCCTCTTCTATAAGAAGCATCCCTTTCTCATTCATTTCTCATTCCCACTCATTTTCTCGTGTGCTTTTCGAGTCATTGTTAAATCATGCCGAGCCATCTTTGTTTGTTTTAATCCACCGAGTCGCGTTCAGTGCCACTACAATTCGAGAAGAGTCTTTCACTTCCACTTTTCTATTCTTCCAAAGCGGCTTATAAAAAGTTTGAGGCACGGCAGGAAACAGGTCTGTGGACATTTGAGTCCAGATTTCTGGTTCTGAAACGCATGTTGATTCAGCTGCAGAAATGTAAAGAGCAGCTTAGTGTAACATCATTGCAACGCCTAGGGTTGTGTAGTATTTAAAGAGCAGATTCTTCTCAAAATGCCGAGGAAAAATACACTAATGGACTGAATAACAATTGCCTTGTGATGGATTTTATTTGGCTATAATAATGGATTGTTATTGCGTAATGCGTAAATGGCAAACATGGTGGAGGGTTAGGGTTGGGGTTAGGTTTTGTTTATTTTTAACCCATATAGTTCATAGATATAATTGGAGGCTGAAGCAGAAAGACATTGACATTGGTATTTGTAGTTTTCCAGGCTTTTGGGTTCCATTTCCAGGGAAGCTTTACTTTGGCGTTTACTTATTTGTGTTTACATTACTGTCTATATTTTTTGTTTACATTCTTTTCAAGTCTTTATATTCAATTTATATAAATATTTATATCAAGTTTTGATTTGTCCTCAAGAACTTTTGTGTGTGTACTGTAAACATATATACCTACGTATATTTTTATCGATATATGTGCATGCATTTGTATTTATGAACATACAATGTACATGTGTGCAATACAGTACATACACATATATAGTAAAGGTACACGAATATATATATTTTTATACACACATAAGTTGTATGGAACAAATCAGATTGGATAACTGTTGCAGATCATTTCTTAAACATTTAGTCCATTAGCTTGTCTCAAATTACATGCTTTCATCCCATGTTCTTTCTAACTCGGGCTTGTGTTGGGTCCACGTGTGAGCAGTTGTGTTGATTCGGATGTGTTGTTGACGCTTGATGTTAAACGTGGTTGATGGTAATGCGGTGAATCGCGGTGTTAGTGGCTTACAGTGTCAATCCTAATAACTTATAACCCGCGCTGAAGGACGGACCTCACCATCGGCTTCTTCTCTTCACACATACACTGATGCTGACCTCACAACAAAGGCCGTTTCCTGTAGTGGACCGATGCTTTATCTGTACATTAGCTACTTTTATGATGACCAGGCATTTACAGCCGCACAGACGGCCATTGTGTCCACACCACAGGCCACTGGCTTCATGCAGATGGATGTTGTTGTCTTCTCGGATGTAATGCGCAGGAAGTAATTGTGGAGGGAAGGACGGGATGGATTCGATGGATGATGGAAAAACGAAACGGACAGGAGGTCTGAGGAAATGTGATTTAATGACTGACTGTACAAATAAAGCCGCTGTAGGACTGTTGGGGGATGAAAGACTTTTATCTTTGTGTTGTGATTTGTGTTTACAGACAATGGAAGGCATCCTGATAGTTTATATCATTATATTTCGTGAGAAAAAAAATATTGAGAATTTTTAATTGTATAAAAAAAAATGCAACATAAATTTTTGTAAAAATGTTATATAAAATAAATGTAAAAATCTTACAGTTCATTTTGTCATTTCAATGAATGGTTAACACTGGCTGGTTAAAGTCAACAAAGGGTCTTGTGTGGCCCCGGGGCCCGACTTGGCCAGGCTTGATCTAAAATGACTAACATTGCATTGCGCAACCTTGCAGTTTTCTGGGAATTGAACCCATGACCATGAAGTTGTGAACATTGACCAATTACCAAATAAATGACGAGTGATTGTATACACACATGAAAAAAGTGAAAGCAATATTAAGATTTTCTAAAATATTTTTGTAAAGCACGTGTTTCAAACTCAAGGCCCGGGGGCCAGGTGTGGCCCGCCATGTCATTTATGTGGCCCACGAGAGCTTAAAAGTTTTGAGTGTATAAAAATAAATACCAAAAAATAAATTTAGAGTGTGCGTTGACCAAAAACTACATTTCCCACAAGGCCTTTCAATTACAGTAGCCACAGCAGCATTTCCACAGTTTCATGTTATTTTTCTTTAGTTTGATCCTTCATTAATAGAGTTAGGTTATGTTTTCATAAGCTGTCAAAATTTTTAAAGATTTATTTTAGAGCAACAAGCAAACATACGTTTTCTGCGCAACTGCAATTGTCACTTGATTAAGTTATGATAAATAATGAGTTGTGTGAGACACCAGGCCATTTCAGGACCAGGGACAGTGATCAAATGCTCCAGGATGGCCAGGTGTCTCACAGTGGTTTAACAATAATGAGTAGTTACATTTATTTTACTTTACATTTAGTTACATTTATAAGTTACATTCGGCCCTTTGAGGACAGACGTTACGCTGATGTGGCCCTCGTGAAAATGAGTTTGACATCCCTGTTGTGTTGAGGCCGTGGGTGCTGCCGTCAGCTGAACAGACATCCACCGTATGACTGATCCACACAACCGTGTTCTGATGATGCTTTCTGGCCTCACAATGGCCGCTTTGAGCCACTGCGTGTGTGTCTTTGTGCGCTCGCTGTGAAAGGGAAACATTGTGAGCGATGAACCGCACTCCTCTGTCCGACACTCTATTAGACTCCATGTGCACTTCCACTCTTCTCATCCTCTTCTCACTCCTCGAGCTCAATCTGAGGTCTGAGTCCAGGAAGCCTTTCAGTCAAATCACTTATGCGTACGTCGTTCTTGAATAGAATTATTAGGGCCTGACGGTATTACATATTACATAATATTATTCACTGGTAAAACATGTTTTAAAAGTTTACAAATTTAGATTTTGGGTGTGTCTGTATATACATATATATATAATGTATTTATATTTACGTGGATATAACCATCCTGATTTTTCAGGCGCATAATAAAAATGAAAACACTTTTCATTTTTTTTTTTTTTTTTTAGAAATGAGCGCTTATATTTACGTGCATATTTGAAATCGGCAATGTTAAGCACCCCGTAAGTTTTTGAGCTGTCAAAATTGAAATAAAGTGGTTGCTTATTCGCCTACTTATGGTAGATAGTATAAACATATATTCTTACATAGTATTTTTATAATTACTAGTATATACTGTTTTTTTGTGTGTGCGTATATAATATTAACAGTTTTTACAGGGATTATGAAACAAGTATGAATTAATTTGTTGTTTCGTTTAGTGGATATGGTAATATGCTGCATGAAGCAATATACCGGACATTTGAAATTGTGATTGAATTGAGTTTGCAATTGCTTTTTGGTCCCTTTGACTTGCAAAGCACGACACGAATCAAACACATAAGAAATTTGTCACGGCAATTTGAAATATATTGCGAATTGAATTCGCGTTTGCAATTTGTTTGCTTCTGTGACGTGAATGCAATCGGGAATATTGTTCCAAAATATAATTTTTTAAGTTAATTAATATTTTTTTAATATAAAAATAACATTTTTGTTGTTTTCCCCTTAAATTTATCATTTTCTACATCGTACAGATTTTTTATTTTTATGGTGTTCTAATATTTTTGAGTTTGTTTTCCTCTTGTTACGGTGGGGTCACCAAAGGTCAAGTTTGTTCTGAAAAAGAGCTAATCCTTAGCATGTTTCTTGCTCTTAGTCTCTTTTTGGTTGTTTGTGTTCAGCCAACAAGCGTCGGAGTCTGTACAACAGCCCCTACAGCACCAACACGGCCAACAGCCCCTACAGCAGCGGCTTCAACTCCCCGTCCTCCACCCCATCACGAGTGCCTATCGTCAAACAGCTGGTTCTGCCCGGCAGCGCAGGTCCGATCTCACACACTCAGATGTTCCATCATCAATCATCATAGTCATGCCTTGTGTGGATATATTTGCTATGTTATGATTGCTACACCTAGACACACACTTACATTTAGAGATGAGAAATTAGAACAAACATTAGTTGTGTGTGTACATATATGTTATGCAATACTATGTGCATATATTGTATTAACTGTGTGATATGTGTGAACAAATACAAAAAATAAATATATTTAATAATTGTTTTTAAAGTTTGTATATATATATATATATATATATGCATACATATGTACACACTGGTATACGGCATACAGTAAATGTATGTAAAATACCAAGTTGCTTAATCAACCTATTTATATATACGTATATATATATATATGTGTGTGTGTGTGTGTGTGTGTAATAACAGTTTTATGTAAATGTTTGTCTGTGTATGTGTAAATTATTGTAATAATTTAATAAGTAATAATTTATTACTGTACCGTACTTTACTCCGTGTCAAGATCTGTAACTAATACATATTCACCTTTATGGTTTAGACTATAATAATAATTATGGACTGTAGTATCATTTCCATTCTTCTTCTCTTCCTCTTGTTCTGTGTTTGTGTAGGTCACCCGCGTGCATCAGCTGACAGGAACGGACAAGCCGTGAGTCCTCAGTCCTCCGTCGACAGCGAGCTAAGCACATCAGAGATGGACGAAGATTCTGTCGGTTCATCAAGCACGTATAAACTCAACGACGTCACTGATGTTCAGATACTCGCCCGCATGCAGGAAGAGAGTGAGTGGCAGACATTCATCACCCAGCGGCGTGAAAGCCCAACACTAGACGAAGCCTCGCACTTACTGGACGTGTTTTAACACACAGAATTATTACCTGCTTTAGAACCAATGATCAAATGAGTTTGAAAACACTTGTACACGCACACACACAGCGGTAATTCATGTTGTTTACACTTTACCGCTCACTCACCATCCTTTATCATAAACACACATAATAGAAATGTACATACTGTATTTGCATTTTTATGATAACGTCAGAAATGCATAAACGTACAGTATGCACTTACTACGAAGTGTGCTCAGAAAGTGTCTCACTCATGTTTTATAATCTCTTTACAGCAGAGGCCTGTTTATTGTGGTAGTAACATTCCAAATAATAAAAATTATTTTGTGATTAACAGAAAACCCAGACTTTATGATTTATCTATTTTTTTTTACATTTCAGTAAATCCTTTTTTAACTCTAAGAAATGAGCAAAATATGCTACAGTCATTAGTAATGTTCTACATTGAAAATCTGCCATACTGAAAGTGACAAAAAATACTCCACTTTATTACACGTGAAGCATACAATTGACTTTTATGCTAGCTGCACAATTAAAGGCTTTTTCAATTGAAAAAAATCAAATATTTGTCTAGTGTAGCCTGCTAACCACACACAAGGTGGCGCTGTTGTTTAAAAAAGGGCTTTGTTTAAAAAAAAAACGTGGTCTTTGCTAAGTTGCCAAATTGATGAGAATCAGCTTCGTGATGTTTCTTCCTCAGGTTTACGGCAAGAATACGCCGCCACCGCATCCCGCCGCAGCTCGGGCTCGTCCTGTCAGTCGCTGAGACGCGGGACACTGAGTGACCAGGAGCTGGACGCACAGAGTCTGGACGATGACGAGGAGGCCGTCCATCACCCTTACCATTCGCCAGCCAGCCGCTTCAGCCCCTCCCCCCGCCACTCCCCTCGGGTCTCACCCAGGAACTCGCCCCGCTCGCGCTCGCCCACCCGCGGATCCCCTCAGCCCGTCATCAGCCGCCTTCAGCAGCCGCGACACTCGCTCCAGGGCCACGACACACACACCAACGCTTTAAAGAACGAAGGTAGCTCGGACCTCAGTGTGGGTTAGGAGAAGGGCTGCACGATATATCGAAACAATATCGTTATCGCGATAATAGGATGCGCAATATCGCAAAATTATCGCAAAGTTAATTGACCCAGCGGATCAATGCAAAAGTGGTTTATTTGCTATAAACAAACATGGCTGGATATGTTTAAAAATACCTGACATAAAACTGTTTTTTGTTATTTATTTTATTTAAAAAAAAAGACACGGCAAGAACATATTTCGTTTAAAAGATGCTAATTTTAAGACTGTCTTGGTGATTGTACGGTTATAAGGCCTGAACACTTTGTTTAATATTTTTCATTATTTAGAATTTTAGTATTTAAAAGCAGGAAAGGCAAGGACACATTTTGTTTAAAAGATGCTCATGTTGATCTTGATGATTGTATGTTTATACTGTATGTGAATATAATGTAATGTTTGAGAGCAATGTATTTTATCTTTGCTAGTCTATTGGTAATAATCATAAGTCAATATGTCTGCTGAGGTTTATAGTCTTAATGTTTGCCTCCCCCTAGACCGTTTTTAGCCCAAACTAAGCTAAATCTGATTAAAAACATATTGCCTGTTTATTTTAGTATCATTTTAGTCATCAGTAGTTTTACTTTTTAGATAGTTTAGGTTTTTTTATATGGGAATGTTATATCACAAGCAGTGTCGTTATTGCAATATTCAACAGCAATATGGCATATTTTTCAATATCGTGCAGGCCTATTTAGGAGGCTTTTGACACGTTTCGTGTTTCTATATGCAGAGAAGTTAAGGCGCAGTCTGCCCAACCTCACACGCTCCGGGTCTGGACCAGCAGCCGAGCCGGTGAAGAACAGCAGGAGCTGCGAGTCAAACCTGCAGGTGCCCAACGGAGGCTCTCCCAGACACCAGAGTCCGTCTGCACGTGAGTCACACACACACACACACACACACACACACTTCCTGCGCTTCTCATCCGACCTGAGCTTTCTGTTTTCCGATCTATTCCATTCACGTTTTGCTCATCTACTGTTCTGGATCTGTTTGGATGGAGTGAGACACTTGGAGAATGAAATGGCTCTGATAATATATTTTATTTTCCTATTTTTGTTGAAAATTTCAAAATTTTATTGTAATTTATATATAAGACTTCCATAAAGCTGAACATTCTTAAGAAATAAGTATTTAATAAGCGGAACATTTTGTTTATATTGCTGCATTTTTTTATGTTTTTGAACATTTTAACTGGAATATTTACAGGTTTTTTTTCACTGGTTTGATCTTTGTAAAGTTTCCTACAGAAATAAATACATTAATTATCATTTTCGTTCAGCAGATGCTTTAAAAAATAGACAGATGGATGGATAGATAGATGAATAGATGGATGGAGAAAGAAAGAGACAGACAGACGGACAGACGGACAGACGGATAGACAGATAGATAGATAAATAGATAGATTGATAGATAGCTTTTATTAATCCCACTATGGGAAATTTTAGGAAGTTTTACAGCAGCAAAAACAAAAGAAAGCAGTTAAAACAAGGACATTAAATACCACAGAAAAATCACCAACAGAAAAATGTAAAAAAAAAATTATTTCAACTTTCTGAACACTAAAATCAAAAGCCGTGTTTCCCAATTTACATCTCAACCTAAATGTCTCTTTGTGGATGTAAATGTGGGCTGAAATCCACACAACTTTCTTGCATAGCAATTTAATTTAATACACCGTTTCTTCTCTTATTCATTCGGGAACAAGTTGTTTCTGGCCTTTCGACCCAGCATGCACTGCTTCTCTCTTTGCTTGTGGCTGAAGATCTCCACGTCTAATTCACCTCCATCTTTGCTTGGCGTTCGGCCTGTTCTTCTCACGGTCTGGATTGTGTTGGTTGTGGCGCCCTCTGGTGGTCAGGACGGCACTAGCTTCCAGCGCATGCTCGGAATGACACTTATTAAATCCCACCTTTCCTGCTGAGACTTCCCCTCACACTGACGTGGTGCTGATGCTGATTCTGGATCAGTTCTGGTGGAGATGGAGCGCGAGTGAACTGTTGTTTCTCTCACCTCAGCGTCTCAGCAAAGGCTCAGTGCTCCTGTCCACTCGTCCCCAAAACCCAAAGAGAGACTGCAGAGCCCCGCGTCATTACGAGGTAAAGCACCAAGTGATGAGATGCTGAAGTCTGGATCAGTACTATCTTCACCATCACGGTGGTCTTGATTCATCCACCGTATGGAGATGTAGAGACTGCCGATCTTTAGTGTTGACCTCCGCACTTCTCTTCCTGTGAGATCTTCTATAATCTTGAACCGTTCATTCGCTGGACTGTTAGTCTTCATGGTTCTGGTTTGACAACCATATATTCATTTTCTTCCGCTTGCTCCATTTTTGTGTTTGGGAGCTCTGAGCCTGACACACTCAGACACAGACAGAGTGCCACACACACACACACACACACACACACACGTTCACACACACCTACGGTCAATTTTCCAATGTTTTTCAAAGTGGAGACGCAAAGGACACGCATGAGAAGAACATGCACTTGTAGTGAGTATCAAAAAAATAACGTGATAATATTACATGATACCATATTATATTATATTATAATATAACATGATAATAACATGATACTTGTAATACATGATTACTTTTGTAATTGAGTATCATTCTGTACGCTCTACTCCACTACATTTTAACGGACACTTATCGTTACTTGTCACATTGTGATTGTGCACGACAAGTCGGCATCTTTTTCTACCGCGGTTCATTTTTTGGGTGGATGAGGTGATATCGCCATCTGCAGGATGCTGAATGTATCAGATAAATCACGTTAATGTGAATTAGCGGTTGCACTTTTTTGCACATTTGAGTTTGACTTTGGTCTTTTTTATCTTTTTTGTTCTGCCATTTTTAAACATTAAGGTGTTACATTTCATTTCTATGTTTAGAAATAAAACCTCATAAATAGTTTCTCTGGAAATGTTCACTTTTTTATGTTTTTGAGCCTGAAATACACTACAAGTAAAATACTTGTTCTTTTTAAATTGGATACTTTACGACTTTTACTCAAGTCTTCTTGGAATTGGTGACTTTACCGCAAGATACTAGTAGTATTTAAAAATATATAGTATTTTATTCTGGTACTCTTTACACCTCTGCCAACTAGGCTATGTATTTAAAGCATATCAGCGGTGTGAAGGTCTTCCTATGACTTTTATTCTATAGACATATCATGATGGTTCCTGTCGTGATCCACACTCGACTTAGAGCAGAAACCCAATCTCTCTTTTCCATTTTTCACCCAGTTCCGCTCGCGTGTTGCTTTGGGGAGGAAGCAGATTTCAGTGAGTATACACTGACGGCTCTTCTGGTAGTTTCTGTGTGTTTTTTTTACTTTTGCATTGTGATATTCGATTTTATTTATTTATTTTGTCTGTTCCACTGAGCTACTGAACCAAGTCCTGGTTTTAGACCCGTTCTAACCCTTCCATTCCCAGTCCGAGTGTTTCTGCTGTTGTGTTCCGTAGACGTGGTGCTTCATAGTTGTGTGTTTAAAGATTCTTTCTGAGCCATGTTATACGTTAATTAACATGGAAACGGTGAGAATCGAGGGACTTTTAGTTTGAAACGTAACTGCACCGGCTCAATTATCAGAGTTACGTCCTGATTTTCGGTGACCAGATATTTCTCATCAAAAGAACAAACATGAGAGGGAAAATGGTGTGAAATTGTTGCATTATAATTTTACATTAGTTTAAAAAATCTATGAATTTATATCTCTTTAATTTATAAAATGAAAAACCCACAGAATAAAGGCAATTGCAGATTATGGGAGTTAGAATGTTCTTTAGAATGTAAAATGTGGAGTTTGTCTGGACTTTGTGGGGACGCTGGTTAATGGGGACATAAACTGGTAACTGGTTAATGGGCACTATAACTGGTTCATTTCTATCTGTACATGGTTAATAGGGACTGTTACTTGTTGATGGGGACGATCCTTGATTTATAATGCACATGTTTAATGTTGACTATACCTGGTTAATTGGGACTGTTCATGGTTAACGAGAACCGTCCTTAATTGATGGCCACATGTTTGTTTAATGGGTTCATATTTTACTATTACATGGTTGATAGGACTGTACCTGATAAATAGGCAGTGTATCTTGTTTTTTTGGGTTATACCTGTTTATGGGGACATACACTAGTAATAGGGATTGTGGCTAATGGGGACCGTCTCTGGTTAATGCATCCCTGGTTAATATAGACCTAAAGGAACATCTGGTCACCGTATTGAATTCAGTTTTTTTTATTAATCAACCTGTTCCTACTAACTCATAACCGTGATCCCTGTATTTACATTTGCCATATTGTTGAAAATACTGTAACATCAGTGGTGACAAATTGTTTGCATTTTCTTTTCCTAAAGTGGGTGGTTTCACTCTCATTTGATCTCTTCTCTGTGTCCCTTCAGTCCCTTCTTCCAGTAAGTTACGGACCCCCAACGCTCCATCTCCCCTGGCCCTGCGGCAGCCCGTGAAGGTGGTGTCCAATAACAGCTCGGGCACGGCCACGCCCACGCGCTCCATGGCTCCGCCCCGCAGCGGACTCCCCCGCCCCAGTGCTGGATCTGGGGGCGGTTTACCAGTGCCACGGAGTAAACTGGTCCAGCCTGTCCGAAGGTGCTCCATGGCTTCACACACACCTCACTCACCCAAGCCGATGATGGACGAGCTCCTCTCAGTTCCCTGCTTGTGCTCCACAGGTCTCTACAAGCCCCACGGACGTACGGCGGGATCCGAGACGAGAGCTGGAGAGAGGGCTGCTACTGAGCACGCTCACAACTATCACTTCAACCCTGGCACTTTATCGAGATGAACGTTTTACAAACTCTTATCAATCAATGATGAAAAGCGAAACTGATTGATTGACATTTCAGGCGGCACCTGAGATCTTTCATCCAAGCAGGTTTGTTTTGGAAGGCAGGCTGGACATAATGCAATGCCAAAGAACAGGATTCGACCACAAGGGGGCGCCGTTTCTTACCAGACGACTCCTGTCATTCATAAGATTGTGTTGCAATCCCATTGTGTGTGTGTGTGTGTGTGTGTGTGTGTGTGTGTGTCACGATAATACACTTATGTCTTTTCATATCACTCAGACCTTATTTATTGGAAATTATTATTTAAAACTTATTTTCTAAAAAGAGTATCCAGTCAGTATTTGGTCTTTGAATTCCGTGTGTGTGTGTGTGTGTTTTTATTGTTGTTTGTTTTTTCCTCATCATATCAACTATCAAAGCTCCACCTCAAATGCAGAGCTACTTTTCCAAAGCATTTTCAGCGTCTCGAGGATGTAGATCAAACGTAGATGTAAAAATATTTCAACCCGCAATTTAGTTTTTCCTCCAAAAAAAGTACAAAAATGGTCCGTATAGACAAATCAGATCAGAAGTGTCCGTGTGTGTGTGTGTGTGTGTGTGTGTGTGTGTGTGTGTGTGTGTGTCTTCCCTGGACATAGTGAAGTGTGTGTTGTCGGTGGGTTCTTGGTTCACGCTGGTCCATGTGTTGTGCTTCATCACGCTTTCTTGCTTTAAAAAAAGCCGATAATACGTGTCATTCTCAGAATGAAATTACACACAACCCAGAAACAACATGGCTTCCCAGTGACAAAGCACAAGCGTCACGCGAGCAATACAGCGCCGCACACGCTTCTGTACAGGCGAGTTTGTTCTAAATCGAGTGCCTATAATTTATTCAGTTGTAAGTACTGAAACTATTAAGTTTGGTTTGTTCTTTCTTATTTTGATTATTTTGTGCCAAATGCTTGGATTTGCCAACATCACCTTCAGGTTTTTGTTGCGGTTTTTGCTTTCGCTGGACTCTGTTTTTCTAATTGCTTTGATAATGTTTCGATTTGCTTTATTTTGTAACAAGATTATTAGAATAGCTCTTTGATATTTATGTCTCAAGCAAGGATTATTTATGAAGCGCGTGACGTATAGAAGCAGGACGAAACTTTGCCAGTTTTTGGTTTTGCTTTTGGAAAATCCTTTTATATCTGCAAACGCGATGATCAGATTATCTATGGATTGAGTCATTTCATAAAATAAAATAAAAGTCCAAAAATGTCTGTCTGCTGTTTGCCTGTGCTTCAAGATTGAGTGTTATTCACCTGTTTGTACGTTTTAAGGAAACGAAATGACTTGATATGACTTGCAAAAACGTAAAATAAGCATCTAAATGTTTTGAAATTGTTTGGAATAAAATGAAGATGCTCTGAATGTGCTTTACAATTGCATATATCAATAATATCGAAAATACTATAATTGAACTTTTTTTTTTTTAATAAACTACTGTATAATCAGATACGTACAGTTGTACATTGATGAAACAACTCATATAATTTACTATGTAAATCGTAAACTTTTTGTAGAGTAAAACCTACTGCTGGGAGTTTTGTTTTCCAAATATAGCAATAAACGGCGCTTAATTTTGATCTATTATAATTTGTTTTATTAATTAATGATTTTATGAGTTGTTTTATCCCATACATTTATTTTGTAGAGATATTTATCTTTAATTGTTTCACTCTTGAAGACCCAGTTCGGTGCGAGTCAGTGATGCGATGTCTCGATGAGTCAAGCTCTCAGGAGACACACACTTGGGTTCGGACTGTAGCGACTCCATGGTCAGTTTCCTCCACAGATACTCTATCTTGGCGTCGCAGTGCCAAGGATTAAAGGTCAAACCCACCCAGCTGGTACTGATGTCCAGTGTGCCCGGGGTCAGAAACTGCAGTCTGTTATCACTGAGGTCCACAAACTCCAAAAGCTGGAGACCCTTAAACACTGAGCTGGGAAGACTGTCCAGTTTGTTCTTCTGCAGGAAGATCTGCGTCAGGTTAGCGCAGCGGCCAAAGACGTCGCCATCCACGGAACGGATCTTGTTCTTCTCCAGATGCAGATGCTCCAGAGCCGGGTGAGCGTCCAGACTTCCGGCCGACAGCGTCTCCAGCTTGTTTTGCGAGAGGTGCAGAACCTTCAGCTGAGCCAGACGCTGGAGTTGGACCACTGGGAATTCCAGCAGACGGTTTCCCGACAGGTCCAGCCATGTCAGATTACTGGAGATGGGCAGCCAGTCGGGGTGAATGCTGGAGATGCGGTTGTCCTTCAGAACCAGGGTGAGAAGTGGAGCGTGATGGAAAACATCAGCCGGAAGTTCCTGGAGCTCATTATCTAGAGTTGAGAGGAAGCTGGTGAGATGAGAAAGCCACACACACTGGTTCTCACGTCACACTGACCTGTGAGATCGATGGTGTGTAGGTGAGCCAGACCCTGCAGCAGCTCTCCTGGTAAAGCGCTCAGTTTGTTCCCGGGGAGGTGCAGCTCCTGGAGGAACGGGATGGTGCTGAGGTCCTGCTGGTGCAGCTGGCTGAGGTTGGTGTACTGGATGGTTAAGGAGGTGGTGCTGCTGGGGAGGCCGTCTCGAGGGAAGAGCGAGAGTCCCGCGTCAGGACACACCACCTCGCTGGCTTTGGAGCTGAAGTGGCACGTGCAGCGTTTCGGACACGAGAGGGCGTCATGGCAACAGAAGACCAGCATCACCACCAGCGACTTCAGCAAGAGCGACTGCATGTTCACCAGCTGAAAGAATAAATGTGTATACACATGGAAAAGGTGAGATAGTACGTTTCTCTTATATATGTATGTCTATTGTTGTTTCTTTTTTTTTTTTTTTTTCTTTGCTGTTTGCATTTTTGCCTCACTGTTGTTTTTAAGTTGGCCTTGTTCGTATTTCTGGTAAAAACTCTTTGCTGCTGTACACAAAAATGTCCCCTAGTGGGATTAATAAAGTCGTATCTTATCTTATTACATTTTTTTTTTTTTTATAAAATAACTTTTTTTTTTGTGTAATAATACCCAATTTAACCAAACTACCACATGATTGTGTAAGTTATTGTATTTTTTTTTTTTATATATTTAAGGAATCTTGTGTAGTAACCTAATGCTATCGCATAAGATTATTGCATTGTAAATACGTACTGTATTGATTTGCAAGAATACAGTTGCATTTATTAGGTATGTTTGTAGACAGTATTTATATGCGTGGTGTGTGTGTGTGTGTGTGTGTGTGTGTGTGTGTGTGTGTGTGTGTGTGTGTGTGTGTGTGTGTGTGTGTGTGTGTGTGTGTGTGCGTTTGTGTGCGTTTGTGTGCGTGCGTGTCTATAATCCATTTATCTACATTTATTAATAACAACCCTTCAATTAAATTCAATTCAGTTAAACACGTACAAAAGTGAATTAAATTACTTTACCGTTAGTTTTGAGTTTCTGATGTCCAGTTATTGTAATATTATGTTCATTCCCCTCGTCGCTGTGACTCCAGAACTTTCCAAGCGCAGTTCAGTTCAGATCAGTAATGTAAACAGCGAAAGCGACGTCAGGTCGAAAGTGCGCGGCGCGACGCCACCAGAGAAATCCAACCGCGCGCGCGCTAACGCAGAAGTTACAGGCATCCCACGGTCAACTTAAAACCATAATAACGAACTACTCAACTTCAACTTCATTCCAATACTTAATAATATAAATAAACACACGTTTAAACCAAACGCGGAGGCTGATCGATACAGGTAAATGATTGATCAAGC
>MU204386.1:4950396-4951912 GCA_017309775.1 Paedocypris sp. Pulau Singkep
AAGAATCGGTGGCACCTGCGTCTTTGCATCTACTTAACCTGCCTCGGTCACGCGCATTAATTGGCTAAGCGAAAAAAAAAATGGCTACGTATGGAAACGAGACAGTGGACAACTATCTTTACTCTTCTTACAACCCGTATTCTTACAAATATCCCCGGTTCAAGAGCTGGAGACAGAAGGCGTACTACGCCAACTACGCGGCCGGGGAGACCTACTTCGACAACTACCACCGAGCGCAGCTGAAGTCCATCTTGTCCCAGATCAACCCGAACCTCACGCCGCGTCTGCGGAAAGCCAACACCAAAGACGTCGGGGTGCAGGTCAACCCGAAGACCGACGTGTCGATCCAGTGCTCCCTGGGGCCGCGGACGCTTCTGGCCCAGAAGCGCGATGCCCTGCGCCGGCGACGGCAGGAGCTCCAGCCGCCCGGGAGCCCGATCAGCAGCAGCGGCGGCGGCGGCGTCCGGTTCCCCCGAACTCAAGCCGTGTACAGTCCGGTGGCGTCCCGCAGACTCGTGTCCCTGCTGAAGGAGGATGAGGAGGAGGGAGACGAGGAAGGGCCGGAAGAGCAGGCCCCCGCCAAGAACCTGACGAGTGCGGAGACCCCGAAGAGATCCAAGAAGCCGCCCGGCCCCGAGAAGGGAGACGCCAAAGCGGCCGAGGCGAGTGAGGAAGCTCAGCTCGGACTGGACGAGGAGCGGGTGAAGGCTCGTGTGCGCTTCCAGGTGAGGGTCACTCACGCGCCCCGGCCGCGGACAGACTGACCGACTGATCGATTATCTGTTTGGAGCAGTTTTTGGAGCAGAAGTACGGCTACTATCACTGCAAAGACTGCAACCTTCGCTGGGAAAGCGCGTATGTGTGGTGCGTCCAAGGCACAAACAAGGTGTGACTGTGTTAAAGAACTTTATTAACTCTTTAAACATGAGTCTCTCTCTCCCTCTCCTCATCTGGGCTAGTTTGTCGGTTTCTGACTTGTGAGTCTCGTTCTACCTTTCTGTCTAACATTTTATGTTTTTTCTTTTTTTTTATTTGTCGTCTTTTTCTCTCTCTCTCCCCCCTTTCTCTTTCTCACTTTCTCCCCCTCTTCCTGGGTGTCTCTCGTTTTTATTTGTGACTTTCTCTCTCTCCCTCCTTTCTCCCTCTCTTCATGGGTGTCTTTCTCACTTTCTTTCAGGGCATCTGTTTCTCACACTCATCCCCGCATCTGTCTGTCTCGCTCACTCTCTCTTTCTGGGTGTTTGCCTCCCCGTTCCTGGGCGTCTCTCTCTCTCTCTTTCTCTTACTCTGTCTCTCTTCCTGGGCGTCTCTCTCTTTCTCTTACTCTGTCTCTCTTCCTGGGTGTCTCTCTCTCTTACTCTGTCTCTCTTCCTGGGCGTCTCTCTCTCTCTCACTCTGTCTCTCTTTCTGGGCGTCTCTCTCTCACTCTGTCTCTCTTTCTGGGCGTCTCTCTCTCTCACTCTGTCTCTCTTTCTGGGCGTCTCTCTCTCTCTCTCTCACTCTGTCTCTCTTTCTG
>MU204387.1:4453-22091 GCA_017309775.1 Paedocypris sp. Pulau Singkep
AGATTAGTAATCTAAAAGTTGTTTTGACTTATTCTTCTTTGAATAGGTGCGCTGAAGATTCTTATTCAAGATATTCTGATCCTGACGTAAATCCTAATTTCGATAAACTGCCACGTCTCCAGGTCTCTGTCAGTCTCTCAAGGACACTGGAGCCTCACCGAGCTAAATCTGTGTCAAAGATTAAGAAACTTTTAAACTAAGAAATCCTGACATTTGTTTAACTATTTGTAATTTTTATTAATACTTTCTTGTTATAATCATAGTAATTCAATTAACACCATAACCTGACAATCAAATAAACAGAAAGTGATAATTTTTTACAGATTTACATTATGTGCTTTGAGACAGTTAAAACTGTGTAAAGCTTCTTAATAATAACTCAGAACTTATATTAACTTATGATTGACCAAAATAATATTCAGGACATTAAAAACTTATAATTAGTGTTTTATAATGTTATTCTCATTTCACCTCTATGTTGAGACCCTGAAGGCCGAATGAAGACCTGATTACGTATCACCATAGCAACGTCTATCTTTTGTTATTGATCAGAGACCACGTGTGTAAGTCAGTCCTCTGACAAATCTCACATCCTGATCTCACATCCATGATATCATGTGATATCTGACGTAATTTAGGGTATAGAGGATCCGCATTTCCTGACTGTTATTGAGTAATGCAATGAACGGCAAAATAACGTGTTAACACGGTGTCGGCTCAATCATTATTCCTGGATCCAGCTTCTGAACAACTGCCTTTGACAGAGACCTGCAATCTCGGCCATGATGAAACACCTCACTGATGTAGTAATTATTATGCAGCCTCCAAGAAAGATTAAAATCTTTCACCAAACATAATATAACCAAAATAAGTAAAAACTTAGATCAATATTTAAATGTGTTAATATGATGCATAAATTGATTATAACAACTACAATGCAGAATGCTAAAATAATTTGTCAGATCTTTTAGCTTAAACATTCAATTTTTTACTTCAAGATAAATCTGCTAGAAAACAATGACAGAAAACATTTAAATCTTGTTTTTGATTTAAAAAAAATGTTAATGAAAAAATTGTGGGCAAAGAAGAACAAATAATTTTTCTTTTTCCGGAGGAAAAAAAGAAAAAAAACATTAACCAAAAGTAAGCCTTAGGCTAAAAACAGAACGAAAAAATCCTAGGCTGCCTGTGTGTTTTTTTTTTTTCAAAATCTGCCTGCTTAATTTCAAAATCTGTTCACACTCGAAATCCAAGATTTGTCTTATTTAAAATAATTTGGACAGCAATGCATAACAAAATAAACGCATCAAATAATTGAGCAAAAACTAGAAATGAGAAAGATTAACCCTTGCAATGTGAACATAACTCGAGAATGTAGTGTAAGGAAAACATACAAACTATTCAGAGCGCCAAGTTCCTAAAGTATATCAGCATTTTAGTGACGCAATCATGCAGCCATTATGAAACAAAAAATATTATCAAAACTTACTTGGGTAAAACCCTCTGCTCAGTATATCCATTGCCACTCCGTCCCAAAATTTCTCTATGTCTACATGACCGTTGTAATTTGCAGGTGGAGATGGTATTTCACTCACTGTAATTAAGAAAAATTTGAAATCAAAGCCTTAAATTACCTTGAAATGTGCCTTAGTTTACACAGCAACAGAACACAAACAGAAATAAGAAACCTATGCAACTACAATTACTTTATTCTTACTTGGAATGCTGAACACTCCTTTTTTATGAAGGTCCATAATAACGATACTTGGATTGTACCCACACGACACACAAGAGTACATGTAGTCCAAATCACATAACGATTCGAAATGCAGATAGGCTTGCATGATCAGGTCTCCTTTGGGCAACGACTCTCCCACTGTGGCCTCAATGATCTGCACAACCCGATGAACCGCTGTGTGATTCTGAAAGAAAGAAGAGAAGAAAGGTTAAAAACTAAAATTAGGAAAGACCCAAATAAAACGGAATAAAACGTTAAACCCGAGCTATTAGCAAAACTAAAAAGTAGTTTATGAACTAGTCATAGTCACAAATTCCATTTTAAGTACATTACAGCAGGAAATACTGTTAATATTGTACCTGTAGAGAATTTCTCAACACTACACACAGATGCAGTGTGAGGACAACGTGGTCATTAAAGTTGTGCAAACCATCCCTCCATTCCTGGTATCTGTATGATAGATTGCATTTGTGGCACAGCTTATAATAAGTAGATACACCTGAAAAAAAGTGTTTACTGAAATGTAATGTCTATCAAAACAATAACATAAATATAACAAAATAATTATTCAAGCCATATGGCGGGCGGGGGGTCATACCCTGGATCACTCCTTGAAAAGTGAATCTTTGCCCGGCAAGTTATAAGCACTGGCTCACCCAAAACCCCCTTGCACAATTGGCACTCAACTTCCCCAGGCACAAGGTGCTTCGGAAAACTGTGTTTTGGATGTTGAAAGAGGTCTTGTGAAATGTCCAGTGGAATCTTTTTGCTTGCGAGCAAATATTCCATCATCTTTTTAGCACAAGAAGCATTTGGGGGATATGACATGTCCTGAATGTTGGTCTCATCGGATTTATGGACAGTAATGACAACCTCTGAACTCTTTACTCTCTTGAAGAGCTGTTCCATTGTCGGAAAAAAGGTGCCATTTTGCTGCTGCTTTATGAATGCACGATTGCCGTGGTCGAGCACAAGGACAATGCCAGTTATTTTTCTTTTTGTCGTACGCCACCATCACCCTGCCCATTCTGCTATAGTATGACACAGTGGGCTCAAAAATTGAAATAAAATATTTTGTGGATAAACTTCCACAAGTGACCTGGAAAGACAAGGGTGTCTCCGCAGTGTTTGCCTCTTTTTGCAGCAGTAGAAGTTGGGATTTTCTTGCCTCGCCAAACCACTGCACCAGCTGCGAGAGACAGTCTTCTTTCAGTGCAAATTTGTTTTGGTCAACCCGTTTGCAGAAAGCCAATGATTGTAAATGGCAGCACTCAAAAGGTAAAATCCCTGCATTGTGCGCAAACTCAGAATTTAAAGCACACTGGTCATTTTCACAGGACAAATTATAGTTTGGCCCCCAAGTATTTTTTATAACATGAATTGGTGTTGTTTGGCCATGGAAAGCCTTTTCAACGGCAAAGAGCCCAATTCTTGCATCAATGCACTGAGAATTTAAGTGTCTCTCTGGTCGAATCGCATTTTGTTTTTCGGTATGACGCCGACTTATATGTGTACGCAGATTTTTAGCCAGCATGGTTATACTGCATTGGCTGCATGTTACAGTCCTTCTGGCTGAGCATTTTGGATATTGAATGGATGGTACTTGAGGCTGAGTCTCTTGGATGGATGGTACTTGAGGCTGAGTTTCTTGGATGGATGGTACTTGAGGCTGAGTTTCTTGGATGGATGGTACTTGAGGCTGAGTCTCTTGGATGGATGGTACTTGAGGCTGAGTCTCTTGGATGGATGGTACTTGAGGCTGAGTTTCTTGGATGGATGGTACTTGAGGCTGAGTCTCTTGGATGGATGGTACTTGAGGCTGAGTTTCTTGAATGGATGGTACTTGAGGCTGAGTCTCTTGGATGGATGGTACTTGAGGCTGAGTCTCTTGGATGGATGTTACTTGAGGCTGAGTCTCTTGTGCGAACGGTGACTGGGAATGGGGATGTAGGGAAGAATGCCTGGCAAGGTGCTGAAGTAAATTTCGCCGGCTTGACATAGTAATTGGACAATAGCAGCAGTGAAAGTGGGGGTTTGCCCTACATTTCAGGCTGCATTTTAAGATGATGAAATCTGAAAAAATAATATAACAAAAGAAAGTCATTACTATGTATTTGTAGACAATTGCCAAACTAAACTTTCAGTATTTAAAAATAAATAGAAATTTTCAGTATTTCACCCAGGCCTGTAAACAGTCAAATAACATGCTATTTTATTTGCAATTTAATGAAATTAAAGATAAAATAAACACTGCATTAGAAACTAAGACATTTTTAAAAGTCATGCACAGAGCATTACTGGCCGGTTTGACACCATAGTAAACAAACTAGAGAGAGACAAAAGTAGCTCACCATCATGGCGCACTGCCAACTGGAAATGGTTCTTTAAGTGATAATACATCAATGGTAGCATGCTGGTGTAGCATTTTCTGCTGCAGTCTTTTAAAAACTCCTCACACTGCTCCTCTCTTAAAACCGCTCTGTGCATGTTTGCACAGAAATGGCTCTTAAAAGAGCCGTTGTGTTATTTTAAGAAAACTTAGGGGTAACTTAAGGAATGAGAAAATCTAGGTATAATGTGGTTCAACAGGGAACATCAACGTCAAGGATCTGCAAATAGAATAGAACAGAGGTTTTAGTTACAAATTATATAAATTGTTCAAATATGCACCAATATGGCACATCACCAGTGGCACATGCCACTTTATTCCCTCTGTGCAATTAGCAAAGTTTGCTTTTCTATATTACTGTTCTCTCTGTTGATTGTTTACTCTGTTTATATGTCTATTTGAAACATATTACAGGTATTTGTTTTATTGAAAACGTTTGCTCTAATTGTATATTTTATATACTTTATACCAGATATATTATTTATATTTTATCTTACACAATGCACATTTTTATTTTGTGTTTTTCTTATATTGCACAAAACGGAGTAGCGTTCGTAATTTCGTTGTAACCATGTGTCGCAATGACAATAAAGGCATTCTATTCTATTCTAAATATAAAAGTTGCACTATAGTGAACAAGCCCTTGTTTCATGCACCTCGAGCTGAAAAATCTTTTTTTAAAGAAACAAATCCCAACATTTTATAGCTCTTTTCAAGTACATATTAGATTGATTACATTAAAAATGTAACTATTTAAGAAAATTTACTTGTGGAAAAAATATAGGGTGACCATATTTTGATTTGCCAAAAAAAGGTTCCCTTAAGAGAATGAACATCCAGCTACTTCATTAGAAAAAGTCTTGAAAACATGGTGTACAGTCCAAGCTCAGATAGCCTGGTACACCGGACCTTTTCGTCAATATATAAAACCCGCACGGACGCCACGTGTCCGAGAAGAAACAAAACAAAAGAGGACGCTTGGTCAAACTGAAAAATACATTTAACGAACGCAGTAATGTAAATCCTTTTACAGTTACTAATGTAAATTTTTTTTTTTACAAAGACAAAGTTATTACTTCGAGGCTAGTTTAAAGTAAAACACCCAATGAAAATATGCATGATTTATATTTAACGATAGATAGTATATCCATGACACATAACGCATGCACTGGGAAAAACAAAAATCTCAAATGCATTAAAAAACACACAAAACACTTGCGCACTAATATCTAGACTCATTATAGACTTTAAAAAACAAATTGCATATAAAATGAAGCGGATGCACAAACTCACCATGCAGCAAAAACTCTTAGTCTTCACTTTTCCACCAGATTTGATGCGCGTCTACGTCATTTTTACTTAAAACCAATAAGAATGTATGTGGGCGGGGCGGAACGTTACGCTCCGCCCTACAGACAAGTTGATGGAGGAACGTTGGCGAGACCTCATTATTTGACTCACATCCAATAGGAATCGACGTGGGCGGGGCGGAACGTTTCGCCCCGCCCTACATTCAACTCTTCCTCGATCTGCGGGATGCAGACAGGGGCTTCTCGAAGTTTCACCGAATCCACAAGACGACATCAATCCCAACGACAGTGTGTCCAACGGAGGACGCAAATCATATGCGTCAATGCAAGGTGCAATGTTTGATCAAAATTCAAGATTTCTATCGACATCATCGGCCCGGATCAGAGCAGAAGCAGAGTTGGCTGCATTAAAGACAAGATAAAGACTGATGATGGAAATGCATGAGCTAGAGCTTCAAGAAGAACAAATTAGAAAAAGGAAAGAAGAACTCGCATTGGAAAGTGAGATTGAAGTTCGAATGGCCAAACTGAACGTGCTGGAATCTCATAGGGAGATGAGAAGTCGTTCGGCCATCTCAGAAAGAAAAGAATCAGAAGAACAACAAAAGTCACAAAGTTTGAATGCAAACGCCTCACTATTCATTCCTCAACTTCCCACAACTCAAGAAAAAGCAGCACATCAATACACAGAACCTTGAGGAACACCTAAAAAACCATTGCAACAGTCTCATCTAATCATGTGGAACTTACCTGATCAGCAAGTACAAATGCTAACAGAGCCGGTGTTCGGGGAAATCCAGGATGTTCACAGAACCATACACGCAAATCAAAATAAACCAAAATCATTTCCACCTTCAGCAATTAAACAAACATGCTTTGCTATGAACATTTCTCAAATCAAAGAACCCAAACCAGAAGGTAAAAGGCCTACGTACCCAGAGAAAGACTGTTTCTGCTGTGGAGGAGCACATACTGTGGGTGTGTGTCCTCAGTCGAAGAAGCAACCCCATATTGAGAAGATTGGCTTCTTAAAGAATAATGGAGTTTGTTTCAGCTACTTGTGTATTGGGCACATTAGCAAAGACCGCAGAAACCGTCGTAGTTTTGATATTTGTGGCCTTAAACATCCTTCATTGCTTCACGTCGTTTCCAGACAAAGGAGCATGGACACCAGTGAAACAACAAAAAAGACTTCTGAAGATGGTGACAGGATCTCCAGTGGTCTTATTGGGGCTGGTGACGATGACTGTAAGTTACCCTTTGCAGTTAAAACCATGTTAGAATGGACAATTAATGGACAGATTAATGGAAAACAGTCGACACATTATTGTGTCTACCACCCAACAAAAAAAAAAAGTGTGGTGTTTGATTGCGACGCAAGCCTCTAGGAACTCACTCAACGCTCATCTTTTATCAACTTCGCGTGTGTATAGTGGACAGTATTCGACAGGATTTATTCTTGGACATGGAATTAGTTGGAGGACTAATAATTTTCATATTTGGAATTTTGGAACTTTTGGAAAGCCCCCAAACCTTTTGATGTCTCATAGGACATATGAACTTTAATTTTGAAAATGGACGGTTTGGTCGTAGTATCATGTGGTCTTTTGATATTCCGAATTTCTCTTTGCAAATGTATGTTCATGTATGCAACAAAATATTTAGAGTCTCGTTGAGGGACATTATGGATGTGTTTCGTGAACAAGAATATGTAAATGATGTGTCTTGGTAATTGAATATGTAATTACTACTGTACAATAATTAGGGGCTGGTTTTGTAATGGACAAAGCAAAAGGTTCGTTCGATCACGTGATGGTGGTGGGTCACATGACTGGTGGAAGACTAATAAGTGTCACAGGTGCACACTAATAGTGGTGGAGAGAGGGGGTGAACAGGGTGCGGTATTTTCCTTAAACCGCACAAACACACAACATGAACGGCACAATTCATATGGATACAAATTGGAGAAAGGGAAGAATTGGAACAACAATAAAAACATTTAAACCACAAACGTGCGCGTTTTGGATGACCTCATGTGCCCTGGATCAGCCTCTCAGCGGCATTCCGGAACTGGCTGGAGTTTGGCCGCTACAAGCGGATTTACTGACTATTTTGACAATGCAGGGATGTAAGAAGGTGAAGAGCCGCAGGAGAGGCATATTCTCAAGTGTGCTGAGTGTGCTGAACATCCTCACTCTCCAGCAATTACCCGGCAACAACGCTATCTCGTACACCCCTACCTCATTCACCACCAATGCTTCACACCATCAACACCAGAGGGAGATGTGAACAGCCCTTTTGTGTTGGTACTTTCCCTTTCCGCCTGGTTTCATTCTTTGATGTAGATTCTCAGTAGTGATGGGAAGTTCGATTCTTTTAACTGATTCGAATCTTTAATTCTCGAACAGTAAAGTGAACGAATCATTTCCAAATTCGGTCATTTCGTTCATTTCCAGCAGGGGGCGCTGTAAAGGTGGTCGCACCATTTATCTAAAACAATATACGTACAAAAAAGACACCGTGGTTTGCTTCAGCGGACAACAAATAATATATAAATAGCTACATTTTTTTCAATTCATGTGAATTCTTAGCAAAACTTGATCCTTCTACGTCCTGCATCTGCCCTTTTAACAGCTTTATTGCGGTCATGTCACAAGTGAACGAAATGAACAGAGAACGAGTGATTGGTAGCATAAAAAGTAATGCTGCTCGATACTATCTTTCACGAATCATTTACTGAGGAGACCAGTTCATTCCGAGTCATATGAAAGATTTGTTCATTTTGAACAAGCCACCAATATCTTTGATCACAGATTTGCAATCAAGGTATCCACAACCTGGTTTCTTCACTTTTGTTCTCACGTTCAAGATTAACTTTTCCGTTTATGGTCTCAAGTGCCCTATGTCACTATCTGTTGTTGTTTATTACTAATTGTAGTTGTTTATTACTACTCATCCGTGTGTTTTTTCATCTTGTTTTGCACTCTCATTTGATATAGAGTATGCAAGCAGCACTTGCCGTATGCAATGCCGGTAAATTGCCAGAAAATTACCAGGTACGACTTAACCGGTAAATACTGTTCACACAAGCAGTGGCATTCTGGCATTTTACCGTTATAGCACCATTCACACAGCGTTTTCAAAATACAGATATATTTGGTTAGATCAACTGGCGACACACTTTAAACAGCTGTGCCTCTCATTTGTGGCAGCGTCACTGACTGTTCCACAGATGTGGCGAAATATTTCTTCATCCGTCCGAATTTGCCACATTACCGGAAAACCGCAATTTGCTGGTAATGTGACAGCTACCCTTGCCGAAAAATTCCAAGGAATTAATTCACACAGGACTGCATGTTGGCTATTTACCTGTAAGATCTGTATATGTGAATGAGGCTAATGTTTTAAATTTTGTATTCAAAATGAACTAAAAATGTCCCTATAATATGTAGAAACACACACACAAATATCCTCACAAAAATATGCACACAAAAACATTCTATTTCACACACACGTTCAAAAATGTCCTCCCATTGTGTGTGTTTATGTATTTGTCTACTCCAAACATTCACAGTATTACTGAAAATAAAAACTTTAATTCAGTCTCTAAACAAACCGCACATTTAATAATATTAAATGTGGAATAAGTGATGTCATCAACAAGCATTGCTACAGTAAACACATACGGCATCACAAAAGGGTTTGGGTGGCATCACGGCTGTGGGCGTGTCCTGAAGTCTAGTTCACAGTTGACAGCTGGGACACATTAGGAATGGAATGGAAGGTTGTCATATTATGGCAACATTTAAAATTATAAAAGTTATTATATAATAATAACAGTAATGGAAATAATAACAATCATTAAAGAAATATTATAATTAATGACACTGTCCATGTAACTGCATCTTTTTCTTCACCAAACATCATCATCAAGACCACACGTCAACATAATTTCAAAAGGGTGGGGCCATGGGATGAGACAGGGTGGAGTCAAATGGTGTAGAGCAGAGAGGGCTTAGATGATGCCATATTTGGCCAAGTCGCTGAGCTCCATGTCTCCAAAAGCCTCCCATGGGCAAACAACAGTGATATCTGTTAGAAACAAGCATGAGTTAAAATCATTGTGTGTGTGTGTGTGTGTGTGTGTGTGTGTGTGTGTGTGTGTGTGTTTGAGCCACTTACCTGTGCCAAGACCTTCCATACCAGGTATGTCATCACCAAACCTAAACAACAAACAAAGCCTGTTATCTTGAGCAATAAATCTGTGTGCGTGTGTGTGTGTGTGTGTGTGTGTGTGTGTGTGTGTGTGTGTTTGCGCTTACAAGACTGTGTGTATTTGGTGGTAAGTAGTAGAGGATGCAATTACCCTTTTTGCCCGGGTTTGGGGGCTTTGCTCTTGAATGTACGTGTTTGTCTCTGCTTGAATTTTGGGGGTCCTTTCTTTGGTGTGGTGGGCCCTGTGGCACCAGAGGGGGTGGCAAGGGCACTGCCAGCGGGAGGAGCAGCGTTCATGTCTGAAGAAAAAACACCTTCATTAGCCTCTGCATGTACCCTCCCCTCTCTATTTTATCTCTCTCCATCTCACTCTCTTTCTCTTTCCGTCTCTCTCATTTAGTGTTTCATTCTGTCACTCACTCACTCACTCCAAACTTGGAAAAAATCAATAGAAATGTTTTGATCTTTGACATTAACAGACATATACCACATTAAAATCTCACAATAATCCTCTTTCTGCACAATCCACTGATCGGCTCAACATCGGCTCAACATCAATCGACTTACTGGTCTCTCCCTCTCTCTCTCTCTCTCTCTCTCTCTCTCTTTCTATCTCTCTCTCTCAGTCTCTCACGCTCTCTCTCTTCCACACACTCATTTAGTGTTTCATTCTCTTACTCACTCACTCATTCACTCACTCACTCACTCACTCACTCACTCACTCACTCCAAACTTGGAAAAAAGAATAGAAACATTTTGAACAGACATATCACAATAAAATATCACAATAATCCTCCTGCTGTACAATTCACTGATCACTGTTGATCAAAACAAAACACTTAAGAGATGTATTAATCTCTATCTCTCTCTCTCACTCTCTTTCCCCCGCTGCATATACAATGCCGATATAAATAGATATATTCTGTGTGTGTATATATATAAGCATCATAACAAATGCAAATACTGCAGAAAGATTATTCTGTTCCCACATAATCCCTGTGTGTGTGTATATATACCTGCCTGTGGAGCTGAAGCGACGTTTCTCTCTCCTTATCTCTCTTCGTAGAATGAGGGCGCCTGTCTCGTTTTCTATCTTATAGTCTGACTTAAGGTCACAAGTCGGCTCCACCCCTGCCTCCCGTTTTGGAAAGGCTAATTGATTTAAGACTTCTTACTGTGTGTTGAATGTGTGTGTCTGTGTGTGTGTGTGTGTGTGTGTGTGTGTGTGTGTGTTAGAGAGAGAGAGAGAGAGAGAGAGAGAGAGAGACTGTGAGAGTATCGAGAGGAAAGGCAATCTGTGTTACACTTTGATTTTGATTAACAAAATAAGATCTGCAGCATGTTTTTAATAATGTGAGTTTTCTAATTTTATGTTAGTATTGTGTTGAGCTGTGTGTGTGTGTGTGTGTGTGTGTGTGTGTGTACAATTATTCTTGCGTAGCTGTGAAGTATCTCACACAGGCAACAGTGAAGGACATGATAATCTTCTTTACAGCTTTTCCTGGAGCTGATGATGTCCTGATCCGCAACTCACGCAACTAATGCACCAAGATCCTCCTTCACCTGAAATCACATGGCCATCTCTATCTCTCTCTCTCTCTCTCTCTCTCGGTTGGTCAGTGTCAGTGTTCACTGCGGCGGCGCCTGTTGGGAAAAATCAAAAGAAAATCAAGCTGATTTAAACAATTCCTAAAGAATGCATACATTAGGATTTTTTGTTTCCTAGTCACTCCTGTTTCCTGCTCACTGCTCAAAGCCGGCACTGTATAAATTATAATATAAACTTGAACTTGAGACTTGTACTTAATGCACCATTCAGCTGGATGCCAGCTGTCGTAAAACAAGAAATAGGAAGAAGAGGAAGGCATGGACCAAATAAATAAAATATCCCAATCTTGAGGAGATATACAGTACATTACAGCATCACACTGGAACAAGAACGGGCGAGTGTAGCGATGTTCCTCAGGTGGCAAAAAGCGAATTTACAGACATGCTGGACATGCAGGTCCAAAAACAAGTGGTTGTCAATATTGATTTCCTAATTTTTGATTGCTATGTGTTTTGGGGGAAGTCTGACATAAAACGTGTGGTGTGGTTTGCATAGAAGTTATGATCGATTATGCTTTAGCCAAAAGAAAACAAAAAGATATTAAACAGGGTAGGACCGAGGATGAACCCCACATCTTAAACGCCACGTGGAAACGCCACATCTTACAAGGTGTGGATTAGATCTTGCCTCATTATGCCACAAATTCAAGCCTGTGTGTAAGGTAGATTTTGAGGCTTATTGGTACCTCACCCTTCTTCATGAACTTATTTATGGTTTAGATGATGAGGGGGGATATGGTAGAGATATGGTATGAAATTAGACTTGTGTCCGAGTGGTTGCAGGTTTGAATCCCATATCGGCTGATTCTGCAATCAGTGAGTGTCCTTGGGCAAGACACTAAACTCCACATGCTCCCCGGATGCCACTGCTTAAGGCTGCCCACTGCTCCAAGTTGTGTGTGTCAATTCACATGAGGTCCTTCCATGTCATCTTCTGTGATGAGACTAAACAGGCCAACAGGTGGTGGTCTCAGCACAAATTGTATATACTAATTTTACACACTTTATTTCTCTGTCTTGCAGTCTCTTTTATTGGGATTCTTGAGTGGATGGTTCCATTAATGATCTTGTTACAGTTTTTTTCTGATTGCTTAAACCCAAACTGTGATTCTTATTGCACAATTTCTAAAACTATTAATGCTTATAGCAAAATCATTCACTTAAAAAAAATAAAAGCACAAACACAGTTTGCAATTTTGTAACACACACTTTGCAAAACTGTAGGCACAATTACAACCTGAGTAAAACCAGGAGACCTGGCAGGATTTTTGTTTCATCACCGTGCCATCATCAATGTCCCAGGACAACGGGGTGGTAACATAACAATGTTGCTAAAATGATGTTGTTCACCATCTTGCAACCATAGGCCCATACAGCACTGCACACATTATTGCATTCCTGGACATCCTACATGACAAGCTCCCTGTTCAGAGACTAGAGCATACCCGATATGTCATCATATTGGACAATGTTAGCTTCCATATGGCTGCTTTGGTCCACAACTGGTTTACAGACCACCCCATCCTTCATGGCACTCAACCTCCCTCCATACTCTCCACTCGTTCAATCCCATCTAGGAGCTCTTCTCTCTCTTGCTCTCGGCACAGATTTATTTTGTAAGTCGGGGTACCACTGTACCTCAAAAACAAAAGAGGTGGAACAGACCTCTTCAGTCATCATCAACTAGGAATGCATGGAAATGGTCCAAACGTACAAATACCTGGGAGTGCAATTGGATGACACTGGAGTGCCAAAACAGATGCCCTCTACAAGAAGGGTCAGAGCTGCCTGTACTTCCTTAAAAGACAGCATGGGCTTCAACATCTGCAATAAACTGATGCAGATGTTCTATCAGTCTGTCGTGGAAAATGCACTTTCTGTGCTGCTGTGTGCTGGGGAGACTGCATTAAGAAGAGGGATGCCGAACAGTCCAGTTGATGAGGAAAGCGAGCTCTTTGGTTGGTATGGAGCTGGAAGGCCTGTCATCCATAACGAATGACGGGTCCTAAAGAGGAGGAAGGCAGTTATGGACAATCCACTGCACCCACTCCACAACATCATCTCCAGGCAGAGAAGCAGCTTCAGTAACAGGTTGTTCTCTCTGCCATTAAACACAAACCAGTTCTGGAGGTCATTTCTCCCCTAATCCCGGTATTCAACTCCCAAATATAATATAATATATTAAAATTCACTTTCTCCTGGCTCAAAATGTTTACAGGTGCAGTGTGTAATATGTGTGCAATATGTCTGTATGGGTGCGATATGTCTTTTGTATTATTGTATGCTGTCTGAATGCACGTATCAGTGTATCACCCATGTATGTTACTGTCAAAAAGAATATTTGAATTCTGTTGCTGATTCCACAACATCATTAAAAAAGTGTGTTGTTCAAGTGTGCCGACAAAATAATCTTTTCTGCTCGATGCTTGTCTCAAACAGTTATTTCTATCTTAAACAGTCTTTACGTATTTGCCACCCGCTCCTCCTGTTTCTCCTCATACGTCTCTCTCTATTTCTGGCCACTAATGGGATTGTAAAAGCTTCAGCGAGATTATGATGACACTAAACGTATTAGCAACTCCTTCCTCATTGATGTTTAATCTTCAGGGGACTTTGTTTTTTTCTGTCCAGAAGATTCTGAATGTTTTTGTTTCTGACACAGCTTTAGGACATCTAAAATAGCCTCTAAATAACTACTAAACATGCAGTATACAACACAAAACAGATTTTAAGCTCGGTGTATGTTCATAACTTATATGATATCTGTCCATTTCTTCCTCCACTATCACTCAAGCAATAGTTCTACCACTCATATGTCAAATGGCAATGACTACAATTCTTTGTATGACTGCATTTACAGATCTAAAATTAAAGAGTACAAAACAAATGTACAGAACGTTTACAGGGAGAAATATTGCAGGCTAACAAACTTCTGTTTCCCTCGTACAGGGAAGTCTCCAGAACCCATCGATTCTTCCTTATCAGCCTGTTCAGTCTAGTCCTGCTTGTTGCAGAGATGCTGTTATCCAGCAAACCACACCATTCAATATTTCTGACAACACACAAATAATGTGAGGAAATTGTTAAAACTAAAATATTGGAGGAATGCAGTTGGATGACAAAATTGACTTTCTGATATAACTTTCTGAAAAACCTGGCTCATTGAAGGTGCTCCAAAGATGACAACATTAACGGCAAAGTTAGCCGGATTAGGTTGATAATCTTCAAGACTTGATAATCAATACAAGGCTTAGGGAGCAGTTTCTCAAATTACCAATCAAAAATCATGGTACTCTGGTGGAGCGCTACACAGGTCTGCTGCGCCGGTCAGCAGAACAGACCGACTCCATGATAGGATTACGTTGCGGAACCAGCTGATGTGAGGATTGAGCTGTGCCAACCAAGGTTGGGGCACTGGGTGAATCAAGAAGATACAGTGCTCATGTTAGTGTCCAGACACACTTAGACTAATGGCATGGTGGTGCAGTGGGTAGCTCTGTCGCCTCACACCTAGAAGGTTTTGTTTGTGACTCGAGGTGTGAGTCTGATGCCGGCCGGGGCCTTGATGTGATGAGTTTGCAATTTTTCCCGGGCTTGTGTGAGTTTCCTTCAGGTGCTTCGATTTCTCCAACAGCCCTAAAAAAACATTAGTGAATTTGGTCATGTGTGTGTGCGAGCGAGTCTGTAGTGGTAATGCCCACATGTAAGTGGACGCTTGCGCATTCGGCTGCCGCTATTTTGCCGGGCAGATGATGTGGGTTTGTATGTTGTTCTCCCTTGTAAGGAAACCTTGAGGGTCTCGAAAGGTGCCAAATAAATCAAATGCATTGGCTAGGAATTGGCTACTGCGAAAAGGAGTTTTGAGAGGGGATTCTTTATATGCAAAAAATTATGACAGGAACTCCCAGCTGCTTAGTGTTGGACAAAAGTAGAAAAGAGAAGAGAGAAAAAAAAGTGAAAAGAGAAGGGTCTGAGGAGAGAATGAATTCAAGTATTTATTTCACATAAAGTAGTACCATCATAGAGTCTACAGAATGTCATCATCGTCCATGGTTGCATTGTCTAGAACAGCGGTCAGGAATCTATGCGCTCCTCTGCTGGCTGCATCTGGCTAACAGACAAAGCTTTAAAATATAAAATAATGTTAAAAATATAAATCGCTCTTCTGTATCTTAATCCATTCATATTTCTGATTGCGAGCGGCTGAAGCCAATCACAGCTGTCCTCGGGACAACACCTTGCTTTTATTAATAATGCTCTCATGTCTTTTAATATTCTGTAGTCCGCTAACTAAAAAAACCCAGAAACCCATTTATCGAAGACGATAGCTATTCATTCAAGACGAATGGAGTAATTCGCCTTTGTTGAGAGAGAACACAATCTGTATGGAATCAGAGTTTTTACATTTCAAACGTAATTTAATAAAGAACGAACAGAACTAAAAGAATTTTTATTTTGTTTTTAATTTGACGCTTACAATCTCCACTATCAAAACATTTTTACGTTGTGTTTCAAATTGTTGCACTAGTGTAGCAGAGTGCGAGCATGCCTGCGTGTTTCTGTACCAGGGTTTGTCACCGGTTGGCAATCAGGCCTGTGCACCAAGAGCGTTTAAGCTCAACGTGAACGTGTGTGTTGGTGAGAGTGACGTTTGCTAGACGTATTTCTTTTGCAGTTATTTTCTACGCTGCGTGTTGTGGGAGATGAGTTCAGCAACTGCTTAATGTGGGGTAAAATAAGTTAAAAGTTGTCAAATAAGTTCAAGTTTAAATGGATGCCATTGTTTTGTCAGAATTAAGTTGAAAATGAGCCTCACGAGTGTGAAGGCCTTTTACATATAATAAAACGTTATCAAAACAAGTTTGTTGTCCTGCCTGTTATATGGCATGTTTATAATAGCAAAGAACGAGGACTCATGATTCAAAGATGTCTTGTACCAAGCTTAAATTGAAAGTTAGTTCATTAATTGTCAAATCTGATATGCTCACTTTCCATTACTGCTCACTTTACTGTTCCTCATAACAGAAAGCATGTCGGAAGGATTTTGAGGAGTCCTCAATGTATTCCTTTCCATCGTTCATGTTCAAGTTTATTTATATAAACATTTTCTTAGACATTTAAAAAGACATTTTCTTATTCCAAGACCAATGCAAAGCTGCTATGTGAAATTGAAGAAAAAAGAGCCTTTAAAAAAATGTCCATTGTTCATTTGTGTTCAAAACAAAACCTCTAGGAAAACAAAACCTCTCTGGCGGGGTGAGAGGAAATAAACCTAGGGAGAACTCGATTCTCTGTTGCCAGTCTCCTCTGGCAAGCTAACATTACAAAGTCATTGGTGAAGATGGTTCTGGATCCTCCCACTAAATCCTCAGTTAAGTTAAGCATCTCAAGCCGTCTGCTTTGTGCATGTTTTAATGGAACAAAATGTATTCATACCTAATGTTTTCATCTCTCTTGTGTCCTGGTTGGAGTTCTCCAAGCCCTGCCAGGCGTTCACAGCAGATCGTCAGAATATGCTTGTGTCTCCAGGTGGTAGACAACTTTTCTCCTTTTTCATGCGGGTGTCCAAGACATTTGGTCAAATGCCTGATGATTCAACATCACAGTCTTTACTTTAAGTGTTTGAGGCTACCAAGGCAGTCTCACAAACAACATAATTCTCGCTCACCCACGCAGTGTTAGATTTTAATACAAAATGTGTGTGTCTGAGGGTGATTGATTAAGTGAGTGAGACATGATTTCATACAAAAGTGAGTCATTTTCACACTGACCCATTGTGAAGAAATTCAGACTGTGCTTGTGTTCCATAGTGATTGAGGAGACGCAGATCACTGACTCACTGACAGTATGGGTGCGGACATGTGCCAGTGTGTGTGTGTGTTTGTGTGCGTGCGTGCGTGTGTGTGTGATACTATGGAAAGTCATTGCAGTGAGTTGCAGCAAGACACTGATCAAAGAGAGTCTGTCTAAAAATTTTGTAGTTTGCTGCCTAAACCCACCCTCACACCTGTGATGTAATGTGTGTGTAAACGCGGTTGCTGAACGAGTGGGTGTGAGGGGAGAATTAGAGAGTGAGAGAGGTTTATAAGAGCCTGTAGTAAACATCTGCAGTAGATCTGCAGACTTTTCAGAAAATCAGGTATGTCTGTCCGCCTGTCTGTGTGTCTTTCAGTGTAAGCATAAAAGCAGAGATTGTGTTTGTGTACAATTTCCACTGAGAAACTTTTTATCATGCTATGCCATGCTATGTTTTCTGTCATAACACTCTTTCGTGAGTGTTAAATCTGACATGTTAAAACTATGTGCGTGTGTGTGTGTGTGTGTGTGTCTGTGTTTCAGACGGAGCTGCTGTAGTCATGACTGGCACTCTTCACTGTG
>MU204387.1:22191-42703 GCA_017309775.1 Paedocypris sp. Pulau Singkep
TTGTGTGTGTGTGTGTGTGTGTGTGTGTGTGTGTGTGTGTGTGTGTGTTTGAGCCACTTACCTGTGCCAAGACCTTCCATACCAGGTATGTCATCACCAAACCTAAACAACAAACAAAGCCTGTTATCTTGAGCAATAAATCTGTGTGTGTGTGTGTGTGTGTGTGTGTGTGTGTGTGTGTGTGTGTGTGTGTGTGTGTTTGCGCTTACAAGACTGTGTGTATTTGGTGGTAAGTATTAGAGGATGCAATTACCCTTTTTGCCCGGGTTTGGGGGCTTTGCTCTTGAATGTACGTGTTTGTCTCTGCTTGAATTTTGGGGGTCCTTTCTTTGGTGTGGTGGGCCCTGTGGCACCAGAGGGGGTGGCAAGGGCACTGCCAGCGGGAGGAGCAGCGTTCATGTCTGAAGAAAAAACACCTTCATTAGCCTCTGCATTTACCCTCCCCTCTCTATTTTATCTCTCTCCATCTCACTCTCTTTCTCTTTCCGTCTCTCTCATTTAGTGTTTCATTCTGTCACTCACTCACTCACTCACTCACTCCAAACTTGGAAAAAATCAATAGAAATGTTTTGATCTTTGACATTAACAGACATATACCACATTAAAATCTCACAATAATCCTCTTTCTGCACAATCCACTGATCGGCTCAACATCGGCTCAACATCAATCGACTTACTGGTCTCTCCCTCTCTCTCTCTCTCTCTCTCTCTCTCTCTCTCTTTCTATCTCTCTCTCTCAGTCTCTCACGCTCTCTCTCTTCCACACACTCATTTAGTGTTTCATTCTCTTACTCACTCACTCATTCACTCACTCACTCACTCACTCACTCACTCACTCACTCACTCCAAACTTGGAAAAAAGAATAGAAACATTTTGAACAGACATATCACAATAAAATATCACAATAATCCTCCTGCTGTACAATTCACTGATCACTGTTGATCAAAACAAAACACTTAAGAGACGTATTAATCTCTATCTCTCTCTCACTCTCTTTCCCCCGCTGCATATACAATGCCGATATAAATAGATATATTCTGTGTGTGTATATATATAAGCATCATAACAAATGCAAATACTGCAGAAAGATTATTCTGTTCCCACATAATCCCTGTGTGTGTGTATATATACCTGCCTGTGGAGCTGAAGCGACGTTTCTCTCTCCTTATCTCTCTTCGTAGAATGAGGGCGCCTGTCTCGTTTTCTATCTTATAGTCTGACTTAAGGTCACAGGTCGGCTCCACCCCTGCCTCCCGTTTTGGAAAGGCTAATTGATTTAAGACTTCTTACTGTGTGTTGAATGTGTGTGTCTGTGTGTGTGTGTGTGTGTGTGTGTGTGTGTGTGTGTGTTAGCGAGAGAGAGAGAGAGAGAGAGAGAGAGAGAGAGAGAGAGAGAGAGACTGTGAGAGTATCGAGAGGAAAGGCAATCTGTGTTACACTTTGATTTTGATTAACAAAATAAGATCTGCAGCATGTTTTTAATAATGTGAGTTTTCTAATTTTATGTTAGTATTGTGTTGAGCTGTGTGTGTGTGTGTGTGTGTGTGTGTGTGTACAATTATTCTTGCGTAGCTGTGAAGTATCTCACACAGGGAACAGTGAAGGACATGATAATCTTCTTTACAGCTTTTCCTGGAGCTGATGATGTCCTGATCCGCAACTCACGCAACTAATGCACCAAGATCCTCCTTCACCTGAAATCACATGGCCATCTCTATCTCTCTCTCTCTCTCTCTCTCGGTTGGTCAGTGTCAGTGTTCACTGCGGCGTCGCCTGTTGGGAAAAATCAAAAGAAAATCAAGCTGATTTAAACAATTCCTAAAGAATGCATACATTAGGATTTTTTGTTTCCTAGTCACTCCTGTTTCCTGCTCACTGCTCAAAGCCGGCACTATATAAATTATAATATAAACTTGAACTTGAGACTTGTACTTAATGCACCATTCAGCTGGATGCCAGCTGTCGTAAAACAAGAAATAGGAAGAAGAGGAAGGCATGGACCAAATAAATAAAATATCCCAATCTTGAGGAGATATACAGTACATTACAGCATCACACTGGAACAAGAACGGGCGAGTGTAGCGATGTTCCTCAGGTGGCAAAAATTTACAGACATGCTGGACATGCAGGTCCAAAAACAAGTGGTTGTCAATATTGATTTCCTAATTTTTGATTGCTATGTGTTTTGGGGGAAGTCTGACATAAAACGTGTGGTGTGGTTTGCATAGAAGTTATGATCGATTATGCTTTAGCCAAAAGAAAACAAAAAGATATTAAACAGGGTTGGACCGAGGATGAACCCCACATCTTAAACGCCACGTGGAAACGCCACATCTTACAAGGTGTGGATTAGATCTTGCCTCATTATGCCACAAATTCAAGCCTGTGTGTAAGGTAGATTTTGAGGCTTATTGGTACCTCACCCTTCTTTATGAACTTATTTATGGTTTAGATGATGAGGGGGGATATGGTAGAGATATGGTATGAAATTAGACTTGTGTCCAAGTGGTTGCAGGTTTGAATCCCATATCGGCTGATTCTGCAATCAGTGAGTGTCCTTGGGCAAGACACTAAACTCCACATGCTCCCCGGATGCCACTGCTTAAGGCTGCCCACTGCTCCAAGTTGTGTGTGTCAATTCACATGAGGTCCTTCCATGTCATCTTCTGTGATGAGACTAAACAGGCCAACAGGTGGTGGTCTCAGCACAAATTGTATATGCTAATTTTACACACTTTATTTCTCTGTCTTGCAGTCTCTTTTATTGGGATTCTTGAGTGGATGGTTCCATTAATGATCTTGTTACAGTTTTTTTCTGATTGCTTAAACCCAAACTGTGATTCTTATTGCACAATTTCTAAAACTATTAATGCTTATAGCAAAATCATTCACTTAAAAAAAATAAAAGCACAAACACAGTTTGCAATTTTGTAACACACACTTTGCAAAACTGTAGGCACAATTACAACCTGAGTAAAACCAGGAGACCTGGCAGGATTTTTGTTTCATCACAGTGCCATCATCAATGTCCCAGGACAACGGGGTGGTAACATAACAATGTTGCCAAAATGATGTTGTTCACCATCTTGCAACCATAGGCCCATACAGCACTGCACACATTATTGCATTCCTGGACATCCTACATGACAAGCTCCCTGTTCAGAGACTAGAGCATACCCGATATGTCATCATATTGGACAATTTTAGCTTCCATATGGCTGCTTTGGTCCACAACTGGTTTACAGACCACCCCATCCTTCATGGCACTCAACCTCCCTCCATACTCTCCACTCGTTCAATCCCATCTAGGAGCTCTTCTCTCTCTTGCTCTCGGCACAGATTTATTTTGTAAGTCGGGGTACCACTGTACCTCAAAAACAAAAGAGGTGGAACAGACCTCTTCAGTCATCATCAACTAGGAATGCGTGGAAATGGTCCAAACGTACAAATACCTGGGAGTGCAATAGGATGACACTGGAGTGCCAAAACAGATGCCCTCTACAAGAAGGGTCAGAGCTGCCTGTACTTCCTTAAAAGACAGCATGGGCTTCAACATCTGCAATAAACTGATGCAGATGTTCTATCAGTCTGTCGTGGAAAATGCACTTTCTGTGCTGCTGTGTGCTGGGGAGACTGCATTAAGAAGAGGGATGCCGAACAGTCCAGTTGATAAGGAAAGCGAGCTCTTTGGTTGGTATGGAGCTGGAAGGCCTGTCATCCATAACGAATGACGGGTCCTAAAGAGGAGGAAGGCAGTTATGGACAATCCACTGCACCCACTCCACAACATCATCTCCAGGCAGAGAAGCAGCTTCAGTAACAGGTTGTTCTCTCTGCCATTAAACACAAACCAGTTCTGGAGGTCATTTCTCCCCTAATCCCGGTATTCAACTCCCAAATATAATATAATATATTAAAATCCACTTTCTCCTGGCTCAAAATGTTTACAGGTGCAGTGTGTAATATGTGTGCAATATGTCTGTATGGGTGCGATATGTCTTTTGTATTGTTGTATGCTGTCTGAATGCACGTATCAGTGTATCCCCCATGTGTGTATGTTACTGTCAAAAAGAATAGCATCAAAAAAGTGTGTTGTTGAAGTGTTTTTATGCCGACAAAATAATCTTTTCTGCTCGATGCTTGTCTCAAACAGTTATTTCTATCTTAAACAGTCTTTACGTATTTGCCACCCGCTCCTCCTGTTTCTCCTCATACGTCTCTCTCTATTTCTGGCCACTAATGGGATTGTAAAAGCTTCAGCGAGATTATGATGACACTAAACGTATTAGCAACTCCTTCCTCATTGATGTTTAATCTTCAGGGGACTTTGTTTTTTTCTGTCCAGAAGATTCTGAATGTTTTTGTTTCTGACACAGCTTTAGGACATCCCAGTTTCACTAAAATAGCCTCTAAATAACTACTAAACATGCAGTACACAACACAAAACAGATGTTAAGCTCAGGTGTATGTTCATAACTTATATGATATCTGTCCATTTCTTCCTCCACTATCACTCAAGCAATAGTTCTACCACTTTATTTCATATGTCAAATGGCAATGACTACAATTCTTTGTATGACTGCACTTACAGATCTAAAATTAAAGAGTACAAAACAAATGTACAGAACGTTTACAGGGAGAAATATTGCAGGCTAACTCGCTAACTTCTGTTTCCCTCGTACAGGGAAGTCTCCAGAACCCATCGATTCTTCCTTATCAGCCTGTTCAGTCTTGTCCTGCTTGTTGCAGAGATGCTGTTATCCAGCAAACCACACCATTAAATATTTCTGACAACACACAAATAATGTGAGGAAATTGTTAAAACTAAAATATTGGAGGAATGCAGTTGGATGACAAAATTGACTTTCTGATATAACTTTCTGAAAAACCTGGCTCATTGAAGGTGCTCCAAAAATGACAACATTAACGGCAAAGTTAGCCGGATTAGGTTGATAATCTTCAAGACTTGATAATCAATACAAGGCTTAGGGAGCAGTTTCTCAAATTACCAATCAAAAATCATGGTACTCTGGTGGAGCGCTACACAGGTGGTGAGCAGAACAGACCGACTCCATGATAGGATTACGTTGCGGAACCAGCTGATGTGAGGATTGAGCTGTGCCAACCAAGGTTGGGGCACTTGGTGAATCAAGAAGATACAGTGCTCATGTTAGTGTCCAGACACACTTAGACTAATGGCATGGTGGTGCAGTGGGTAGCTCTGTCGCCTCACACCTAGAAGGTTTTGTTTGTGACTCGAGGTGTGAGTCTGATGCCGGCCGGGGACTTGATGTGATGAGTTTGCAATTTTTCCCAGGCTTGTGTGAGTTTCCTTCAGGTGCTTCGATTTCTCCAACAGCCCTAAAAAAACATTAGTGAATTTGGTCATGTGTGTGTGCGAGCGAGTCTGTAGTGGTAATGCCCACATGTAAGTGGACGCTTGCGCATTTGGCTGCCGCTATTTTGCCGGGCAGATGATGTGGGTTTGTATGTTGTTCTCCCTTGTAAGGAAACCTTGAGGGTCTCGAAAGGTGCCAAATAAATCAAATGCATTGGCTAGGAATTGGCTACTGCGAAAAGGAGTTTTGAGAGGGGATTCTTTATATGCAAAAAATTATGACAGGAACTCCCAGCTGCTTAGTGTTGGGCAAAAGTAGAAAAGAGAAGAGTGAAAAGAGAAGGGTCTGAGGAGAGAATGAATTCAAGTATTTATTTCACATAAAGTAGTACCATCATAGAGTCTACAGAATGTCATCATCGTCCATGGTTGCACTGTCTAGAACAGCGGTCAGGAATCTATGCGCTCCTCTGCTGGCTGCATCTGGCTAACAGACAAAGCTTTAAAATATAAAATAATGTTAAAAATATAAAACGCTCTTCTGTATCTTAATCCATTCATATTTCTGGTTGCGAGCGGCTGGAGCCAATCACAGCTGTCCTCGGGACAACACCTTTCTTTTATTAAATAATGCTCTCATGTCTTTTAATATTCTGTAGTCCGCTAACTAAAAAAACCCAGAAACCCATTTATCGAAGATGATGGCTATTCAAGACGAATGGAGTAATTCGCCTTTGTTGAGAGAGAACAGAATCTGTATGGAATCAGAGTTTTTACATTTCAAACGTAATTTAATAAAGAACGAACAAAACTCTACGAATTTTTATTTTGTTTTTAATTTGACGCTTACAATCTCCACTATCAAAACATTTTACGTTGTGTTTCAAATTGTTGCACTAGTGTAGCAGAGTGCGAGCATGCCTGCGTGTTTCTGTACCAGGGTTTGTCACCGGTTGGCAATCAGGCCTGTGCACCAAGAGCGTTTAAGCTCAACGTGAACGTGTGTGTTGGTGAGAGTGACGTTTGCTAGACGTATTTCTTTTGCAGTTATTTTCTACGCTGCGTGTTGTGGGAGATGAGTTCAGCAACTGCTTAATGTGGGGTAAAATAATTGAAAAGTTGTCAAATAAGTTCAAGTTTAAATGGATGCCCTTGTTTTGTCAGAATTAAGTTGAAAATGAGCCTCACGAGTGTGAAGGCCTTTTACATATAATAAAACGTTATAAAAACAAGTTTGTTGTCCTGCCTGTCATATGGCATGTTTATAATAGCAAAGAACGAGGACTCATGATTCAAAGATGTCTTGTACCAAGCTTAAATTGAAAGTTTGTTCATTAATTGTCAAATCTGATATGCTCACTTTCCATTACTGCTCACTTTACTGTTCCTCATAACAGAAAGCATGTCGGAAGGATTTTAAAGAGTCCTCAATGTATTCCTTTCCATCGTTCATGTTCAAGTTTAATTATATAAACATTTTCTTAGACATTTAAAAAGACATTTTCTTAGTCCAAGACCAATGCAAAGCTGCTATGTGAAATTAAAGAAAAAAGAGCCTTTAAAAAAATGTCCATTGTTCATTTGTGTTCAAAACAAAACCTCTAGGAAAACAAAACCTCTCTGGCGGGGTGAGAGGAAATAAACCTAGGGAGAACTCGATTCTCTGTTGCCAGTCTCCTCTGGCAAGCTAACATTACAAAGTCATTGGTGAAGATGGTTCTGGATCCTCCCACTAAATCCTCAGTTAAGTTAAGCATCTCAAGCCGTCTTCTTTGTGCATGTTTTAATGGAACAAAATGTATTCATACCTAATGTTTTCATCTCTCTTGGGTCCTGGTTGGAGTTCTCCAAGCCCTGCCAGGCGTTCACAGCAGATCGTCAGAATATGCCTGTGTCTCCAGGTGGTAGACAACTTTTCTCCTTTTTCATGCGGGTGTCCAAGACATTTGGTCAAATGCCTGATGATTCAACATCACAGTCTTTACTTTAAGTGTTTGAGGCTACCAAGGCAGTCTCACAAACAACATAATTCTCGCTCACCCACGCAGTGTTAGATTTTAATGCAAAATGTGTGTGTCTGAGGGTGATTGATTAAGTGAGTGAGACATGATTTCATACAAAAGTGAGTCATTTTCACACTGACCCATTGTGAAGAAATTCAGACTGTGCTTGTGTTCCATAGTGATTGAGGAGACGCAGATCACTGACTCACTGACAGTATGGGTGCGGACATGTGCCAGTGTGTGTGTGTGTGTGTGTGTGTGTGTGTGTTTGTGTGCGTGCGTGCGCGTGTGTGTGTGTGTGATACTACGGAAAGTCATTGCAGTGAGTTGCAGCAAGACACTGATCAAAGAGAGTCTGTCTAAAAATTTTGTAGTTTGCTGCCTAAACCCACCCTCACACCTGTGATGTAATGTGTGTGTAAAAGCGGTTGCTGAACGAGTGGGTGTGAGGGGAGAATTAGAGAGTGAGAGAGGTTTATAAGAGCCTGTAGTAAACATCTGCAGTAGATCTGCAGACTTTTCAGAAAATCAGGTATGTCTGTCCGCCTGTCTGTGTGTCTTTCAGTGTAAGCATAAAAGCAGAGATTGTGTTTGTGTACATTTTCCACTGAGAAACTTTTTATCATGCTATGCCATGCTATGTTTTCTGTCATAACACTCTTTCGTGAGTGTTAAATCTGACATGTTAAAACTATGTGCGTGTGTGTGTGCGTGTGCGTGTGTGTGTGTGTGTGTGTGTGTGTGTGTCTGTGTTTCAGACGGAGCTGCTGTAGTCATGACTGGCACTCTTCACTGTGTATTTCTGTTTCTGTGTATGTCCTTGGTGCTTTGTGCTTCCTACGGTGTGTGTGTAAATTAGAATTGTTACATTCTCTCTCTCACTCTCTCTCTCTCTCTCTCTCTCTCTCTCTCTCACTCCATCTCTCTCTCTCTCTCTCTTTACTTTTACTTTTATTTTACAGTCATTTAGCAGACGCTTTTATCCAAAGCGACTTACATTTCATTTCAATTTTACAATTTTTCTCTGTCTCTCTCTGTCTCAATCACGCTCTGAGAAACATTATTTATTGTGCTACATCGGCATGTACTAGGATGTGCTGAAATTACTGACAACTGAACTGTGTTTGTTTGTGCAGATTCTCAGGAGAGTCGAGAATCATTTGAGAGTAAGCGCAACACTTGCTCCATTACTTCATCACTTCTTCATTTTCTCCTCTCTTCTTCCAAACACTCTCTGTTTCAACACAGCTGAATGTATTTCTCTCTGTTGTTGTATTACTTGAATAACTTTATATTTTATCTTGTATTCAGATGTGTTTATAAATCCATATCGTGCACATGCGTTCATGAGGAACCGAGGCCTGTACGGCAACTACTACAGGTACACACGCTCGCACAACACACAGACACACAAATTCACAAGGTCACAAAACACACAAAACTTGGTGTCCTGTTTGACAACTACTATTCTCCACACCCAGCCGTGTAATGGTGTGTGTGGTGCCGATGCCCGTATGAAGTAGATGCTGGCGAGTTTGGTTGCCTCTGGTGTGTGTGGTGGTGTACAATGTAAAGGCGCTTAAAGTAAACTTAATGAATTATTAGATATTAATTAGATATTACAAGTGCACACATGCATAATCGGCCACACAGACAGACACATGTGCAGAATTTTGCATTGCAACTACTTCTACAACAGCTGTATTAGTATCTAAGTATGTGTGTTGTTTGTGCATGTCTGTGTGTGTGTGGGGGGGGGGTGTAGAGGCACAGCAAGCCTTGACTAAAGGCTCTAAACAAGGCTCATATCAAAATTCACCCATAAAAATGCTCTTGTTCAAATGAGTACTGTAGCAGGCGCATTATGAACTATCTGAAGTCTATTTATTAGTCGGGCAGCAGAAACTTTCAGAAGACGATTACAGCAATATAACTTTGGGCTCATAAACGCTTGTCTGAGTCTTTCTGCCACCAGCCTAGAGAGTTTATGACACAGTTTAGAGATATTCCTGAGGTGGAAAAATTTTCTCCATACTGTAGAGAGAGAGAGAGAGAGAAAGATTTTCATTGTTAGTGAGGATGAAAGTTTAGGTCCGTTTAAGGTCAGACAATATTCAGATGTTTTGAGATATTCTGAGAAATTCTCAGGAATATTCTGAGATATTCCTGAGGTGGAAAAATGTTCTCCGTACTGTAGAGAGAGATAAAGAATTTCATAATGCTTAAGAATCTTTATTGTCATGGTAGACATTACCCATGTTTGAAATGTGGGAAAATGGGCACTTATGTTTACGCATGTATTTGAAATATGCCCATTTAGACTTCATCCCCAAAATTTTGAGCTTCTAAAATTGGAAAAAAGCGGTGCCTATATTCGCTTAAACAAGATATATGTGTGTGTCTGTGTTTCAGGGTGAAGTCAGCAGCAGAGCGTCAGTCAGAAGTGTGTGAGGATTTCCCACCATGTCGAATCTCTGCTCTGCGTTTTGGACCTGCAGTCGCATATCAAGTTTATTTTGGTGATCGGCGTTTCGGACAAAACCTGCGTCGATTCTGATAGATCATCAGTCTCCTAAATCATGGCTTACAAAGACACACTTTTTAACTTTATTCCTCTTTTAAAGAAGGAAAGTCGAAAATTTCAATAGGATAAAATAAGATAAGACAAGAAAGTCCTTTATTCGACCTAAAATGGGGAAACCTTCTTGTTACAGCAGCAGTACAGTAAAAAAAAGAATAAAACACACAAGCAGCATCAAAAAGTATATACAGCTTAAAAATGCAGTTTAAATAAGTTAAAGATGTAAAGAATATATATAGAATATGTACACACATGAAAACACTGGATATGTATATTGCACAGGATAAAGTTATTGCACTGGTGATCAAAATGTAACATGATCAGACAATAGCAGGGTTTGAGCTTTTTATGAAGTGTGTTGATAAACAGAGATTAAACGTATTTTGAATTAAGCACAAAGCAACATTAAATCATGTTTTATTATTTGATCCTTTTATGATTAAAAAAAAAAAAAAAAAAAAAAAAAGAAACTGAGAGAGAGAGAGAGAGAGAGAGAGAGAGAGAGAATGAGAAAAAGCCCGGTCATTTCCCCGCTCAGAGAATGGTGAACCAGTAGGCGCCCCCTACTGTTGGCGTGAACAGGGTTGAATCCAAGGTAACACTGAATCATAACACTGAATCATAAAACACCTGGATGCTTTAAAACGAACGAAACATTTTGGTGAAATAAAACCAATTCGAATTATTAGTATAGTCTCTTCTCTTCGCACACTCAGTTCCAAAATATTATGATGTGTAGTTTTTATTACAGTACAATAAACTGTACATTATGTGTTCTTTATACGTCTTTGCCCATTTCCTTAACCTTATTCCTTATACCGACCCGTTTTATTTTGAAAGGCAAAAAACTACCAAAAATATTTTGTTTATCACTTCATGGCTTTTTGACTGGGTCAGTAACACTTACTTTAACAAAATAAAAACAAAATAAAAAAAATTCCAATTATCAAAATGCTCAAAATAAAAATATAGCACTTGTCGTGTTGGGGTCTTTTCTGACACGGTCCTAAACAGATAAGTACCCAAGATCTGAATGTTATTGTTCGAGAAAGTGAAGAAAAATAATGACAAAGTGATAATGATGAGCTAGTTTCTGAAGAGAAAGACCACTAGTCTCGTCCAGAGGAAACAGACACATCTGGGTCTGATGAGAAGGTCACCAGTGGGTAAGAAGCTCCAGAAGAGAGAATGAGGTCCAAAGATGGAGAAACAACAACCAGACCAGACGGAGAACCCGCCCACTCTGACCAGCTGACTCTCATTTTGCAGTTCATCTGTAAAAGTGATGTAGCCAAGAAAAAAAATTATTGAAAAAAATTTTTGTAGTTCTGGGTCAAAAATGATCCTAACACCATAAACTTTATAAACGATATACTGTATAATGTTAATAACAATAATAAAACAAAACAATAACAAAGACGTGTGTTACTCCCTCGGTAATGGTAAGGTGACACAGCAACTTTTATTTTGTAAAATTATTTTTAAGGTACATTTTACCACATTTTTCAAGTTACAATTTAGGGGTGTGTTGTAAAAAATGACTCAAAGACCTAGAACATAAAGCTTTTTAAAAATAATTTTGTGGATAAGGAAACTTAACAAGATAACCAAAAGATGGGGAAATATTGGGTGATAAAAGTTGTTTAGTGTATTTTATAGCTGATGTAAAATGCTGATTGTCTAACACAAGAAATGTATGCAAAAAGCTAACACTATACGAATGTTAAATAAAAAAGACATTTGATGGCAAGGCATCAGATCAAGTTCTAGTTTGTTTATATAAAGCTTTTCTTAGTTCGATGCCAACGCAAAGTCGCTATGCGAATTAGGGAAAAACAGTTTTTAAGAAAGAAAAATGTCCATTATTTATCTGTGTTCAAAAATTAGAACATTAGGAAATAGAGTCAAAAAATATCACCTCAGGGTAAATGTTTTTTGTAAAAGTTAAAAAAAAATTGTCTTCACTTTTTAGAGAGAGCGAGAGAGCGTCTACAGACGTCCGGTGTGGTGACGTATTTCCGGAAGAGGTGGAGAATTAGCAACCGTAAAGAAGATGGCCGACATTCACACAGTACTTTTCTTTTGAATGAAGTAAAAAATAACGATTTTACAAAGCTATAGAGGTGAGTTTAACTGATCTAAACGCGTTCTTCAGTGCAGTCGGTCTGCGCGAGCTTTCCTCGTGCGCCCTGGGCCGTGAAGTCGAGGCAAGAGGCCGGGAATCCTTCTGAAGCCCTGACGACAATCTGTCTTTCAGGTCACACGCCGCCGCAATCATGGGCCGCCGCTCCACATCTTCCACCAAGAGTGGGAAGTTCATGAACCCCACCGACCAGGCCAGTGAGTTAAAACACGCGCGAACAAACACGCACACCAACACAAACTCCCGGAAACACTTACACAAACACAGAGTCCGGCTCTTAAACAGACTCAGACACACCGATACACACGACACACACACACAAAATCCATCAGTTTTGTACCGTACTGATGCGTGCGTGTCTGTTTGCAGGGAAGGAGGCCCGTAAGAGAGAGCTGAAGAAGGTAAGAGTTTAACCTCCACCTGTTTTCTGTGGAGTCTGATGTTTGTGTGTGTTGTGTTGTGCAGAACAAGAAGCAAAGGATGATGGTTCGAGCTGCAGTGCTGAAGATGAAGGACCCACGTCAGATAATCAGAGACATGGAGAAGCTGGACGAGATGGGTGAGTGTTTGTTTGTCTGTGTGTCTTTGTGTGTCCATGTCTGAGTGTGTGTTCTGCTGGTTTCAGAGTTTAACCCAGTGCAGCAGCCACTGTTGAATGAGAAAGTTCTGCGTGACAAGCGGAAGAAGTTGCGTGAGACGTTTGATAGAATCGTCCGCCTGTACGAGCGAGAGAATCCAGAGACGTACAAGGACCTGCGCAAGCTGGAGGTGGACTACGAGAGCAAGCGAGGACAGCTGTCACTCTACTTTGACTCTGTCAAGGTGAGTGTGTGTGTTACTTACTGCAAGCCCACGTGTCACCAGTAGTGACGTGCCTGTGTGTGTTCAGAACGCAGAGTCTGTGGAGGTGGACAGCATCCCTCTTCCAGAGATGCCACACGCTCCATCCAGCATCTTGATCCAGGACATTCCCCTGCCCGGAGCGCAGCCACCCTCCATCCTGAAGAAGAGCATCACTCTGGGGTAGGGATGCAACTATTATAGATTTTGGTTGTAGAGTTATATCTATAATAACAATTATAGATATATCTGTAGAATATTCACGGTTGTTAAGATTATTATGCATTCATTAATTTCAAAACACTATTCGTTGAGAAAATAACATGAAAACTTCTTATATTTTAAGTTGTTTATTACTGCTCAATAACCAAATAATACAGGACAAAATTATAATTAAAAAACAAACAATTTACATGCACATTTCTCTCTTTGGACTTAAAAATAAGTGAAAAAAGTTTGATTTAAACATAAATAATAATTTTATATTGAAAATAAATAACAGAATGAATAGTTAATGAATAAATAAAAATATAAAAAAGCAGTATCCGTCTAAATTAAATCTTAGCTACATATTAATTAAGTATCTCTGTTTTAAAGAGAACATGTTTAGTGAACGGCACTTAATTTTTCTTTTTGGACCAGTGTAGAAACATTGAGATTGAAAAGGCTCTAACTTGCTCTTGACTTTAACAATATAGCTTTAAACTAGAGCTCGGAAATTTAAACCAGCGCGCAGTTGGCATACCCTTGGTTGGCCGCAGCAGGTTCGTTCCGTGCAACAGAAACGCGGTGTTGAGAAGCCTTTATGGTTAATTAATTGGTACAAATTAAAGAGCGGTTAATAGTGAAAACAGTTAATCGTTGCATCCCTACTCTGGGGTCAGACACACACACACACTGAGGGATGAGACTGATGTGTCAGATACTCCAGCACACTGTTTTCTCACAGACTGAATTGTAGTGTGTTTTGTGCGTGTTAGGAAGGGTTTGTCGCTCTCCTCTGCTGCTCAAGCTGGCGTTCCTCGGCTGCCGGCCGGACGCAAGCCCCCCGGCCCTCCTCCAGGACCTCCGCCTCCACAGGTGGTACAGATGTACGCTCGGCGCGAATACGAGGTGATGGAGGCTGACGCGAGGGAGAGCGACAGCGAGAGCGGCGTGGAGGACGACAGTGACTCGCAGGACGACAGCGGCGGGGAGAGAGATGATCGGCGGGACGGCAGAGAAGAGGAGAGGGAGCGCGGGGACAAAAGCACAGGTGAGCTGAAGACACAAAGCGCAACACACACGCACACACGCAAGTCCCGTGGAGAGACATTGTGCGTGTTCTCAGGTCGCACGGTGCGTTTCGCCGACATGCCACCAGCGCGTGATAAGAGCAAGAAGAGATCGACAAAGAAGAAGAACATCACACCACTGCAGGCAATGATGTTAAGGATGGCAGGTGCGTTGGCCATACATGCGACTCTCTTCTTTGTCTTTATCCGCCACGTGAAAGTGCTTTGCTGGTGCAGGTCAGTCTGTCCCAGAGGAAGAGGAGGAGGAGGGGCAGGAGGAGTATGTGGACTCTGAGGACTCGGACACTGATGAAGGAGGCGTGGCTTCTGAGGCCACTTCAGGACGAGGTGCTCCCCCACACCTGCAGCCGCCGCCTATCACTGGACTGCCTCCTTTAGGACCTCCTCCTGCTCCGCCAATGAGGCCCCCGGGTCCCCTGTCCGGCCTGCCCCCTGGCCCGCCCCCTGGTACGTTACCTTCAGTTGAAGCCGTTTTTAACTGTCGTCCGTGTGATGTTTGCGGCTACATGGTCTACATCGTGTACAGAGAAGTAAGAGGTGTCTTGTTCAGGTGCCCCTCCATTTCTGCGCCCCCCCGGACTTTCTCCCGCTCTCCGTGGGCCTCTCCCGCGCATGCTTCCTCCTGGACCTCCCCCGGGCCGACCTCCCGGCCCTCCTCCAGGACCACCCCCTGGCCTCCCTCCAGGGCCTCCTCCCCGAGGCCCCCCGCCTCGTCTGCCTCCTCCTGCTCCTCCAGGTGGGTTTGCTTTTGTTTTGTACAATAATTGTCTGGTGTCTCACAGAAGGTGGTTCTTCTGCAGGTATGCCTCCGCCTCCTCCACGGGGTGTGCCCCCGCGTCTGGCTCCACCCCCGGCTCTTTTCCCACCTCCGCTCAATCCCAACATCCTCAGCGCTCCTCCCAGTATTCTGCCTCGTCAAAAGTCTCCCGGCATGCCATCCTCGGGCGAGAGCACCTCCATGCGTCTGTCGTCCTTACAGATGCCCCCGCCTCCTGGCACTACGTCCAATCCACTCGCTCCCACCATCGAGAAGCGCGCCAACATCACCGGCGCCTCTGGCTTGGTGGTGGGTCAGCAGGGGGGTGCCACCATCTCTGCCAAACCACAGATAATCAACCCCAAGACCGAGGTGACCCGCTTCGTGCCCACGGCCCTCCGTGTGCGTCGAGACCGGGTGGGGCCGGAGCGAGTTGGAGGTAGGAGAGAGGACGAGCGCGAACAACCCAAACTAGTTGCGCCGGTCCACACGGGCCCGTCCGCTGGCACCGTTCAGCCCAGCATGAAGACCAAGGACCAGGTGTACGAGGCCTTCATGCGGGAGATGGAGGGGCTGCTCTGAATTCTCTCTGGCTTCCTGTTTTAGCAGTTGTGTAAATCGTGACGCTGCGTCCTGATGTGCGTCGCTCTTGTGTAGGTTTTGTGGGCTGCTGGACTTTCTTCGTGTTCATGTTTATGCTCTTATTATTTTTTTTTTTTTTTTTGAACAAGTATAGTTGATTTTGTTTTTGACTACAAAAGCTCAGAACCATGTGAAATACAAGTTACACCAATGTTGTGTGTTTTAATTAAACTTGTGAATTTCCCATAAGATCGTGAAAGTGTTGCCATTGTGTGAATCTGGCAGGGACGCCGTTAAGAACAAAACTGAAATGATAGAAACTTATTTTGTTAATTTTAGGTTTATAAAAAAGTGAATTTGGTTGCACAATTTGGCCTGGCCTGGCTGAGCCTCTGCTTAAACGGAAAAAATATAACATCTCTGCCTGGTACTTCTTTTCAATTAATTACAAAATACATGTAGCAATAAACCTCTTTTAAAAAAGTAAAATTATTTTTATAATTTTATTTTTTTTAAACTACAAATATACAAATCGAGCTGAACTTGTTTCCAAACATGACTATAGCAGGATACCGCACGCAGCAGACATACAGCCTTTACTTCACTGTCAGTGGAACATCTGTGCAGAGGACATCAGAAAAGCTCCGTTTAAGCATTGTTGGACCTGGTTCTGCTGCGTTGTCGTGAGAGGGATGGAGCCACCTCATTCACCACTCAGGAGAGAGGTTGTCTGGAACAATCATCACAGAATAATGTTGGAACACCAGAGTAGACTGGAACAAGTCAGTTGCTTTTCATAGATTTGTTTTCTACTCACTCCAGAGAGTTTTTTTTCCTAGTTACTGTCATGTCTGTCGCTGCTGCTGCTCACTGGTCTAGTAAGAGTCATAACACCGATGAACAATGGACCTATTTGTAACAATAATTATTTTGATTTTGCACAGTCTGTGACTGAGAAAAGTGCTAGACAAATAAACTGATCTTGATTAAGGACACATCCTCTAGACTTTGATTCAAACCTGCTGTTCCACAACTGCCAGAAATAAAGAATGCTTCTTTAATCCTTCTGTTATGTTCGTTTCAGAGGAACGTCATTAATCTCAATTTGACCCGGGGCCTTTTATTATGCGCGTATGTATCAGAAAAGTTCACCCAAAACTGTGTGTGAGTCTGAGACAGCAGTGTATTATGTTGCATTGTTTTCAATAATAGGATTCGATATTTCTGACACTTTTAGCTTCCATTTTGTCTGAAGGGGTCAAACATTGTCTTTAGAACAAAAACATGTAAGGAGCGTTACAAAGATGTGAACCATTTTTTTGTTTTTATGTAGATATCATATAACATGCAGCATAGTGTTACAAATAGGTGAACTGAATCATTATATTTTCTATATGATGCCCACCAAATAAGCAAAGCAGAAGTTTGAAAAAAAATATACGTTTTAAATACTTGTTTAAAATACTTTTAAGTCATTTTATAATAATTTTAACCATTTGAAAACGGGTCAATTTGACCCAAACATAAGGGGAAAAAGCCCCAAATTATAGTCCCACACGTTTGAGAGACCCAGTGAACAGAAGTCATTCCCTTTGATGCATCACTAGGAAAGACTTTACTGTCAAGCCTTTTTGAAAACACATTTGTATAAAATATGAAGAATTGTAAGACGTTCTTCAGCCTCATGGGTGATTGAGTTTTCTCATGTGTCGTCAACTTGAGATATTTCCACACACACTTGAAAATGTAGATACTGCCAAACTGTGAAGTCTTCAAATGTTCTAAGTGTGAAAGTTGAGCTTGCATGTATTGATTATTCTAAACGTTATAAATGTGGTGACACCTGATTGAATACACACATGATCAGTGAAGATACCCGAGTGTGCGTGCGTGCGTGTGTGTGTGTGTGTGCGTGTGTGCTCACACGTTTTGGAGTTGATTTGTCAATAAAAAAAATTTGAAACTTGCTTAAAACAAATTTGAGGTCTAACATCGAGGTCATAATCATTATGTTTAATAGCGATTCTCTTTCTAAAGGCATTTACAATTTGCACTGTTTCGCATTATTAATGTTTAACTATATACTGTAAAATGTTGTCTGTGACCAATGAGCCTGAATGTTAGTTGTGGCTTGTTGTTGTCACCACATGATGTCATGTTGACGTGATTGCGTATAGTCAGACAGACTCGGGGTGCTTTCTTTCACAGACACGTCTGTTTTTCCCGTAACTAATGTCATTTTATTTCCGACTCGTTGATTTACAGACGCGCCGCCGCCACGTACGACGTGTTGAATCAAAATACGCTCCAACCCCTCCCTCTCTAGAGCGCCCGCCTCTTCCGATTTCTTCCGGTATTGCGCCGTTTAACCCCGCCTTCGCTTTCTTGTTTTGCGTCTTTTGCGCACACGTGTTCTCCCACGTGGGTGATATTCCGCAAACATGTCGGCCATAGCGGAGTCGTCTTCGGTCGAGGAGAAAACAACCGCAGAAACATCAGCGAGCGACGGCGAGTTGACGACGGAGGAGGCGGTAGAGACGGCCGTCAACTTCCGGGATCTGGTGAGAGATTTTGCTTTTTATAACACCTCACCCCGGTCCTACATTAGGTGAGTGTATACATCACGCGTGTGTGTTGAAGGGTGTTACGGAGGTTCTCTGTGAAGCTTGTGAGCAGCTGGGATGGAAAAAGGCAACAAAAATTCAGATTGAGGCCATTCCTGTGGCACTAGAAGGTAAATATTCGCCGGGTGTGTGTGTCAGGAAGAGACGGTGATTGTGTGTGTGTGTGTGTGTGTTCAGGTCGTGACGTCATCGGTCTGGCAGAGACAGGTTCAGGGAAGACCGGTGCGTTCGCGCTCCCCATCCTTCAGTCTCTGCTGTCGTCGGCTCAGCGTCTGCACACGCTCGTCCTCACGCCCACGCGGGAACTCGCCTTCCAGATCGCCGAGCAGTTCCAGGCCCTTGGATCCAGCATCGGCGTCAAGACTGGTACTGGTCCAGTGTGTGTGTGTGTGTGTGAGAGAGAGAGAGAGACACAGTGTGTTTGGTTTTTTTTGCGCATAGTGTAAATGTGTATCTGTAGTGTAAATGTGTATCTGTGTGTGTTGGCTTGTAGTGAAATGTTGTGCTGTCCCTCACAGTCTCTCTCACTGTCTGTTTCAGCGGTGGTGGTCGGGGGGATTGACATGATGTCTCAGGCTCTGGTTCTGGCTCAGAAGCCTCATGTAGTAATTGGTACTGCTGCACTGGATCTTCTTATCTATCTCTCTCCTTCCCTCAGTCACTTTTACTGTCCGACTATCTGTCTCCCTCACGCTGTCTGTCTCTCTCAGGACGCTTTCACACATACCTGATTCAGTTTGATTTAATCGCATTAGGTTTTGTTTCTTTCTATGATGCTGTTCAATTAGTCAGGTGTGAAAATCGCACTCGAGTGCACACCAAAAACAAGCGTACTGAGACCTGATTGAAGAGGTGATGCTTTCAAACCAATCCTAGTGTGGTTCGTTTGTGGCGAGAACATCATCCAAACTCGAACAGACCCAACTGCAAAAAGTATCGCTCCTTGTATTGTGGTCTAGTATCGTGACTGCTTTTTGATTCATTTGGATTCGGACAAGAGCAATCAATGTGGTGTGAACTGGAATCAAAACGGCAGGAATATGATACGATGTATCATTTGTGGCCCTTGATCAAAACTGAAATTACAGGTTATAAACCAGGTTGAAATCACACACCTCCTCCCCTCTCTCCCTCTTTTGCTGTCTGTCTCTCACTCTTTTTCTGTGTCTCTCTATTGTCGTAACTGTCTCTCTTCGCTGTCTCAGCAACACCGGGCAGGCTGATGGATCACCTGGAGAACACTAAAGGTTTTAATCTGCGCTCACTGAAGTTCCTGGTGATGGACGAGGCTGATCGGATTCTCAACATGGACTTTGAGTCTGAGGTGAGACAAACTGTGTGTGTGTGTGTGTGTGTGTGTGTGTGTGTTGGTTCTACTCACCAGGATTTTGTGCTGATGTTTGTGCTTCAGGTCGACAAGATTCTGAAGGTGATTCCTCGAGACAGGCGCACCTTCCTTTTCTCTGCCACCATGACCAAAAAGGTACAGATCCTCAGTTCAGTTTGTCGCACACCCTGTTCCTCCTAGCTGAAGGTCATGACACGATGGCGTAACCAGCTCTGAGGGTCCGTTTCTGGTTCTGTACTGTGTGTTGTGGTCAGAAGCTCCTCATTGGTTTGAGGAGCTCCTCTGGGGCCTGTGCTGGGTCCGATTATGATCTGGCTCTGACTCATGCAGTGAAAGAGATCTTCACGTCCTGCTGTTGATGTGGTGTGTGTAGGTGCAGAAGCTGCAGCGGGCAGCGTTGCGAGATCCAGTAAAATGTGCCGTTTCCACCAAGTACGCCACCGTCGACAAGCTGCAGCAGTATTACATCTTCATTCCAGCAAAGTACAAGGTCTGGCATACAGGCATGCACCCTTTCTTTTTGAGCAGACTCTGCAGTGATGTGTGTGTGTGTGTTTGTGTTGTTTCTAGGACTGTTATTTGGTCTCCATCTTGAATGAACTGGCAGGAAACTCCTTCATGGTTTTCTGTGGCACCTGCAACAACACTCAGCGTGTGGCTCTGCTGCTGAGGAACCTGGGTATCACTGCCATTCCCCTGCACGGACAGATGAGTCAGGTACACACACACACACACACACACCGCACAGACAGATGAGTCAGGTACACACACACACACACACGGATGAGTCAGGTACACACCACACAGACAGATGAGTCAGGTACACACACACACACACACACACACACATGGACGGATGAGTCAGGTACACACACACACACACGGACGGATGAGTCAGGTACACACACACACACACACACATGGACGGATGAGTCAGGTACACACACACACGCACACACACAAAAGGACAGATGAGTTCGGTACACACACACACACACAC
>MU204387.1:61726-72117 GCA_017309775.1 Paedocypris sp. Pulau Singkep
TTTTTTAAATTTTTGTTTTTTTTTTCATTTTTCTTAGTTTGATGCCAAATATTACGTTCGTTTGAAAAAAAAATTGTTTTAAGCGCTCTTTCTGGTACCGCGCATTAAAGGGTTAAATATGCCTGTGTTAATTATTTACTGTTGTTATTGGCTGTTTTCTTCTTGTAATATATTAATATGTGTAATATCGCAGGGCGCCGCAGTGAGTGTTTATGTCCGTGACGTGTCTCTGACTTCATTTCCCATGAGGCGTGTCGCAGGTGGCGCGCGCGCGGGGCTCTATTTGCGCGAGGAATGGCTGCTGCTCTGTCTCGCGCGCTGAAATTACCGGGTAAGTGAAACATCAAGGCGCGCGGCTTATTGATCACAGTGCGGTCGGTGATGGCTACGGCTCCGATCATCGCGAACACATGCGCGCGCGCTGCGGCCAGTGACGTAAGTGATGCGAGCAGTGCGATAAAGGCAAATGATGAGGATTTAACGTCGATCGGCGCGCACACACAGTTACAGATTATGTGTATATTTAATACACATTTCACGTATTTTACAGCCTGGGTTGTCGGGCCGATAATTGTATAGTTCGGTGATACAATCGCAGGCGCTTAGCGGAATATGAGACCCTGTGACGTCATGGCCAGCGCTGGCATCTAGCTAGCTGCTCGTCCGGTTTGACGGGAGTGTGTGCGTGTGTGCAGGTAAGAAGGGCTCTGCTCTGGGGGACTATGATCCTCTGACTCAGGCTGACAGTGAGGAGGAGACGGAAGATGATGACCTGGTTCTGAATTATCCTCGTAATGGACTGGACATCGTTTTGGCGGAGGAGGAGCCGGAGGAGCAGTGGCAGGCGGAGTCAGTGGAGGGGCGGAGTCACTTAGAGAAGGGGCCGGCACGGGTACGAGGAGCTCTGCGGCCCACTGCCTTCCTGCTGCCCCTGACCAGCGCCGCCCTGCTGGTTCTGCTCTGCTCCTTTCTTGTCCCCTGTCCACAAGGCGTGCGACATGACACCGACGGGCTGTGGGAGAGAGAGCTCGGGGAAATGACCGGTGAGTGGGTGAGAGAGAGAGAGAGAGAAGGCGTGTCTAATTGTATCGCTCCTCCTCTCAGACGTGACTCCTCCTCCTCTGGCGCTGTGGGATCTGGACGGAGACGGACTGGACGATGTTGTGATCGGTGTCACGAGCATCAGAAACAGCAGTCTACCAATGAACATGCAGAGCAAGGGTAAGCAACGGCCAATCATAAAGCAGCACCTGGAGGGCTGACCAATCATAAATGTAGTGTGTGTCTCTCACGGTGTCTTCCAGAGTTTGAAGTTCTGGCTCTCAGTGGTGCATCTGGTCACCTGATCTGGAGAAGATCCGTCTCTCACTCGCTCCGGTTCATTCAGTGTGGCCTGAAAACTCACAGTCCAGATCCAGTAAAGGAGACGTCAGTGTGTGTCCTGATCAGTGCCGCGCACGTCATCACTGTACATGCAACCACAGGTGGGGCACACACACACACACACACACACACACACACACACTCAGTCTCTCTCTCTCTCGCAGGTCAGACATTTTGGGCTTCTGATGTGTCTGATGTCGAGTCACATGCTGTTCTGCTGCCGGATCTTCAGGGAGATGATTCAGCTGATCTGCTGATCACGACACTCCCCGACGACCAGGTCTCACACACACGCGCACACACACACACACACACACACACACACACTAATTACTCCTTATGTGTGTCAGGTGTCTGATCTGGCTCTAGTCTTCCTGTCGGGGCAATCAGGTGCTGTGATTGGTCGGCCGGTGAACTTTAACCTCACAGCTCAAGGGAAGCTGATTGGTCCAGTGTTGCACCAGACGCAGACAGAAGCATTTTACATCGTGTTCGGCCTCGGTCAGTCTGGCCTCACACCTACACAACCAAATTATACTGACAAAACAGAAGTCAGCGCGCACACACACACACACACACAGACTCGTCTTTGTGCGCTTTGAGACAGTTAAAACTTTGAAAAGTGCCTTACAAATGCTCAGAACTTGAACTTGACAGAGTTATCATAGCAACAGAAACATCAGCGGTGGCTGTGAATGGTCTGTCAGATTTTTATCAAGTTTTATAATACGGTTAGGTTTCTCACTTATAAAAGGTGATTGTGCGCTGTAGTGGCAACTGTGATTGGCTGCTCTCTCAGGGACCGTGGAGGCCGTCTCTCTCTCTGAGGTTTATGGCCGAGCGACAGGTCAGGAGGCACACACACGGACAGATGCATTGTGGGAGCGACTGAGGAGAAACTCGTCCCTTCTTCACATCAGCAGGTACCACAACCACATCGTCAGAACCAGTGTTAATTAAATATTTTCGTCATCGTCTTCGTCAACCACACTTTTTTTGTATATATTTTATATCTTCATAGTTAACTACGTATTCAGATTTCTTAGACATAGCAACTTTAGTAAACATTTAAAATATATAGCACTTATATTTTCGGTGACAAAATCTATGCTGTAATTTAGTCCACTAATATGCTGTGGTATTTAGTCGACAAAAATTAGACTAAAACAAAAAAAAATTAAGATGACTAAATTGGGACTAAAACTAAACTTTTTTAGTGTTTTTAACTGAGTTTTAGTCAAAAGACTATATAAAACTAAATTAAAAATGTAACACAGCATCCCGAGTCCCGACAACAGGAATCAGTGTGTGTGTGTGTGTTAGTGGCTCTGAGCCGGTGCAGCTGCTGCTCCCTCTGGTGGTGAGTGAGTGTGCGACGCAGCAGGTCCTGGGCGAGGAGTGTGTGGAGAAGCGCAGGGGCAGCGACTGGACTGTGGTGAGCAGTGACCGTCTGTCTGTGCTGAGGAGCAGCGACACTCGCCCCGCGTGGACCCTGCCGCTTCCTCTACACACGTGTGTATCCTCCGCTCACCCGCCGGTGCAGCTACAGCAGGTGCTGACGTGTGTGTGTGTGTGTGCGTGTGCAGGCGCCCGGCGGTGGGTCTCTTTAATGACGACTCTGTTCCCGATCTGCTCGTCCATCAGTCGGCCAATGGAGTGAGGAAGGTGGGAATCTCATTACCATTAACCTGTTATTTCCTTAGAGCTGCACAATTCTGGATAAAATGAGAATCACGATTTTGTTGCTTAAAATTAAGATCACGATTCTTTCTGGATGTTTTATTATTTTAACTATTCAAACTATTCAAGTGTCAAAAAGCAATATAATACCACATATAATAATAATAATAATAATAATAATAATAATGAGTATTTGTAGGGCGCTTTTCACAGTTTTAACTGTCTCAAAGCGCACGTGTAAATATGTAAGGGAAATGTTGCTTTTTTATTCAATTTGTCGTCTGGATTGTTGGTGTTAACTAAGTGGCTGCTTATTACTTATCATTTAATACTTTATAGTAATACTTACTTATAATACTTTAAATGTAAATACATAGAAGGAAACACATAAATGTAATGTAAAAGTAATGTTGTAAAGAAAAAAAAATCACCATTAAACTTGAAAATAAACATTCCAAGGAACAGTTTTATGTACAGTTGAGGACAAAATTACTAGCTCTGTTTAAAAGCACTTTTGAATTACTTTTTACAATGATGATTTTGTAGGCGGGGCTAATCATTTTGTCCTCAACTGTGGATGTTTGCTGTATGTGGTTTGCTTAGTGTCATAAATAATAAAATAATAATTCTAAATAATAATAATAAAATAATTTTTCAGGTAGTAAAATGTCGAAGTTGACATTCGCTCGAATCAGAATCGTATAAATGCTGAGTTAAGATCGTGAAGGGGTAGAATCGAAATTGCAATCTTTTAACAATTAATCGTGTAGCTCTACCTTCTTCTCTTCTTCTCTCATCATCAGGTGCAGGTCATCGATGGCATTCAGGGGCGGAGCTTGTGGGAGGTGGAGTTTGTGTGTCCTCGTCTGGCAGTGGAGGATTCCTCCGTTGACACCGCCTCTGGCCAATCCGTGTTCTTGTTCTGGGCCGGCGATCCACTCTCTCACCTGCAAAACATCACAAAGGTAAAGCATGTGACCTTTGACCCGAGGCCCGTGGCTCATGCACTGTGCACAGGTGCTGACGGTGGAACCGGTTCTGCGGAAACTCTTCATGTTTCACCCGCGGTTCCCCACAATTCTCCTGCAGCTGCTCAGCACGATGGACACCGTCCTGACGGCCGCAGGTGACCTGTGACCTCGCCACACCGCTAGATGCAGGATGCTGACCTCTCTCTCTCTCTCTCTCTGCAGCGAGTCAGCAGCCGGACGCGTCGTACATCAGCGTCTGCTCTCGGGTCACATCAGGACCGGGTCCCGCCGCTCTCCTGCTGCGCAGCCTGAGCCTATGGGACGCCGCCGCCACCGCACCCATCCTGAGACTGAGCCCCGCCCCCGCGCAGCAGCCCAGCGATGTCACCATCAGACGCTTCTTCAAGAGCCTGTTCAGACCCTGAGCTCATCAGTCACACACACACACGCAGGCTGGAGTGTTGTACAGTATTTATAGCTGAATTGTCAAAGATGGCTGAATTAAATGGTGAATTGCTCAATCTTTCTAATGACGCGTTTTGCTTGACTCGGTCCTGTTTGGCCAGGTTTAGATCATGTTTGGATCTTACCAGCTTCCAGCACATAGAGTAGATAGTCACTCTACTGAGAGTGTGTATCGCTTGGTCATCTTTACCCCTCGGAAATTCAGCTGTTGGTGTTTCTTACTGCAATTGTTAAAGTTTTGCTTTTACCAGGACACACTTCAGTATAAACGCTCTCTACCGTGTGTCTGTACTTCCACGCTCTTTTTTCCCTCAACACAGTGTTCCAAGGTAACTATCTTCACAGCAGAGGTGTACCGGAAAATCATACTTGAGTAAAAGATACGTAAAAATTACTCCATTACACGTAACGGAACAGAGGAGACTGGCACCAGTGACCCGGGTTCTCCCCAGGGTTTTTACCTCGTTAGAGAGGTTTTTTACCTGGTCACTGCTTGCTCACTGGTCTTTGTCTTGTCATGAATCAAATGATTAAAAAGCAACAATTCTCTTACATATTCACACGTTTGAGACAGGTAAAACTGCAAAAAGCGCCTTACAAATGCTCAGAATCTTGAACTTGTAACAGACACCAATTTCAGTATTGAGTATTTTACTCGCACTGAATATGGCCAAAAAAATAATGTAAAAACAAACTCATGTTCAAATTCATGAGGTTTTGTTTTCTAATACAGCAGCAAAATTTAATACCTCAATGTTTTAAAAATGGTAGGACAAAGTACGTAGATAAAAAACTAAAAGTTTGTCTCAATCAACATGCAATAAAAGTTGATATAAAATACGATTTGTAAATTACATTGACAATAAAATTATACAGGATATAATAAAATTAGTAAAACACAATCTTCCTCTTATGAGCATTCAAAATCTAGTTTGAGTATCTTCTCAAGTGATTGGGATGGTATCTCTGCATTAAAATTATACAAAGCGCAATAATGCCGGCTCGTTGCGCACAATCAAAATGTAACGAGTAACTGTAAGTGTCAATTCCAATGTAGTGAAGTGAAAAGTACAGCTATTCAGTCAGAAATGCAGTGGAGTAGAGAGTAAAAGTTGCTTACATTTGTTATACTTAGTACAAGTACAAAGTAGCAAAAAGTATGTTTACTTAAGTATGTTCACTTAAGTAAAGTCCATTTACTCAAGTACTACACTTCTGCTTCACAGAAACACAAGCTCGCTGGTCTCAGAGTCATAATACTGATAAACAATGGACATAATACTCGAACAAAACTAAATGAATATTCGAAAACAAACTCTTCATAAATGTGCTGAATTGTGATCTGCTATTAAGCCATGGCACACGTCTTGTCCAATAACAGAGCCAGCCAGAGGATGATTAGAACCTGCAAGTCCCTTACAGGACCACAACTGCTTTATATTTTTTATTAGTCTATCATCATGTAAAATACATATTCTGTAAATTAGATCTCTAAAATATAGACTCTAAAAAGTCTCGCTTTACATTTTTTTATCTACATCAGATGAAACAATAAGGTTAAAATAGTGCGATACGGTGAAGTGAAGCTGGTCTGAAAGATCTGTGTGGCTTCTGTCTCTTTAAGGTGGTGGAGCAGAAGATGGCGGAACACATCAGCAGTCCCGCAGCCGGTGAGTTACACAACAGCCCAACACTGCTGAGTCATCAGAGACATGACTGTGTGTGCGAGTGTGTATGAGAGACAGGGAGACAAGGTGTGTGTGACAGGACAGAGCTGGACTTTCTGATGATCCTGTGCAGTGAATGATTGTAGTTCCCCCAGTGCAGGAGAGGGGTAACTGCAGGTCAATTCCGGCACAGCTAGAAGACACAGTGGCTTCACCATTGCACTTTCTCCACTAGAATTTGCACCATTGTTTATTTTACACCAAAAGTGGCCAAACGTTTTGAGAATGACAGGCCGACACTACAAATACTGACTCTTTGCATGAATGTCAAATGCATGAAGTGTTTAGGTTCACAGAAACACCTGAAACAATAATCTATTTAGCTGTTTAACAGCAAACCTTGTGAAAACTAATACATGTATTTGTGTTTTCCTCAAATCTTGCATTTTTCGTTGGTGTTTATTACTGGTCGCTTTTTGTCTTGCACTTTTATTACAGTAGTTTCATTTTTGCACAATTTTTTCTACTGCTTGTGCTTTACTTTTTACTTTTTGTCCTTTGTGCTGCTGTGACACAAAACCTCCCATTTGTGAGATGAATAAAATCGATAAAGACCGTAAGTGCAACGCGAAGTTCAGTGTCAAGTGCAAAAATCCAGAAAACGACCACAATAAAGACACACTATGTGTCTTTAGGACGTTTCTGGTTGTCTCCCAGAATTTCTTGGATGGGGCCGTTGGAACATTTCAAGCGTGATGCTTAGAATGTCACAGGGTCTTAGACATTTTTACAAGGAAAATCAGAATGCAATGAGTTTTAAGCCCAAAAGGTCTCAGGTTCTATGTCGACAGTGTCCTAATGTTTAAAGACGTTGGGGTTCATAGTGCCGGGGTGTCAAACTCATTTTCACAGAGGGCCATATGAGCAAAATATCCTCAAAGGGCCGGATGTAACTTATAAATGTAACTACATGTAATCAAATGTAATGTAAGACAAATGTAACTACTCTTTAATGTTAAACAACTGTGAGGCCATCCTGCAGCATCTGCCATCACTGTCCCTGGTTCTGAAATGGCCAGGTGTCTCACACAACTCAGTATTTATCATAACTTAATGAAGTCACAATTGCAGTCACGTAGAAAACCTATTGCTCTAATACACATTTTTTTTCCATTTTGTCAGCTTATGAAAACACAAATAACTCCATTAATGAAGGATCAAACAGTCCAAGTGAATGAAGAAAAAAAACATAAAATGTGGAAACACTGCCGCGGCTATCTTAGTCAAAGGGCATTGTGGGTAGCTGAAAGATTGTAATCTTTCTTGGAGGCTTCATAATAATTATAAATCAGTCAGGCGTTCCATCATGGCCGAGATTGCAGGTCTCTGTCGAAGGGAGTTGTCCGGAAGCTGGATCCAGGGGTAATGAATTGAGCCGACACCGCGTTAACGGTTAACACGTGTTTAATTTTGCCGTTCAATGCATCACTCTATCATAGTCAGGAAATGCGGATCCTTTATACCCTAAATGACGTCAAATATCTCGCGTGATATCAACAGGAAACGAGATTTGTCAGAGGACTGACTTACACACGTGTTCTCTATTCAATAACAAAAGATAGGCGTTGCTATGATGATACGTAGTCAGTCTCCATTCGACCTTCAGAGGTCTCCACACGAGGAGAGTAAGAATAGCAGTCTTAAACACTAACTTTGAGTTTTATAGCCTAAGCATTATCTTCAAATATATAATAAAATATTATCTATGGTCAATAATAAATTAATATAAGTTCTGAGTTTGAGTTCTGAGTTATTTTAAGAAGCTTCTCACAGTTTTAACTGTCTCAAAGCACACTAAGTAAATCTTTAAAATAATTATCACTTTTATTAATTTGATTGTCTTGTTATTGGTGTTAATTAAATGACTATGATTATAACAAATGAGTATTAATATAAATATTACAAATAGTTACAAATACATTACAAAAAGTAAATGTGAGGATTTCTTAGTTTAAACGTTTCCAGTGTCCTTGCTTTTGATAAGACTTAGACAGAGACTGGAGACAGAGCAGTTCACCGGAATTGGGATTTACGTCAACATCAACTTATCTTGCATTATCTAGATTTTAGTTACTAATCTATGTCTTTTGGAGACACGAGTATAAACAATTCAACAGCTTTCAGCCTTGGCCTAAAATATAATAAGATCTTAATATTGGAAATAAGATTTAAGTTATTAAATATTAAAAATATTCTAACAGTAGCTTTTGGTCAACGCACGCTTTTAATTAATTTTTTTGGTATTTATTTTTAGACACTCAAAACTTTTAAGCTATCACAGCCACATAAAATGTCATGGCGGAGAAAATCTGGCCCCCGGGCCGTGAGTTTGACCAACGTGCTGTAGTGTGACCCTGAGTAATTTTGAGTGATTCGCTTTGCCTCTCCCGCTCTTTTCCTCTCAGAAGTCCGACTGGTTCTGCTGGGCCTCACCGGATCAGGCCGGAGTTCTGCTGGAAACACCATCCTGGGTCGAGAGGCATTCCGCTCCGGGACGTCTCCGCTGTCCGTCACCAGCCTCTGCGAGAGTTCCGAGGTGGTGCTGGAGGGCCGGAGGCTGCAGGTGGTGGACACGCCGGGCTTCTTCCACACCAGTCTGAGTCCAGACCAGCTGCGGGCGGAGCTGAGCAGGAGCTTAGAGCTGTGTAGCCCTGGACCGCACGGCTTTCTGCTGGTGCTGCGGCCCGGCCGGCTGACCCGTGAGGCCCGCGCGTCGCTGGAGGCTCTGAGCGGAGTGTTCGGGCACCGGGCCCCGGGCTTCACGCTGCTGCTGCTCACCGGCGGCGACGCCCTCGGAAGACCTGCCCACGCCTTTCTGAAGGAGAGCGAGGAGCTGTGGGAGTTTGCGAGCAAATGCGCGGGCGGCTGTCATGTGCTGGACAACACGGCGGAGGAGAGGTCACAGGTCACGGCGCTCTTCAGAAAGGTGGAGGATCTGATGCGATTGAATTCGGGATCGCACTACACAAAGCAGATGTGGCTGCAGGCCCAGGAGGAAGAAGGGGAGGGGCATGTGGCAGGGGGGCGTGTCTTCTGGTGTGAGCTGCTGACAGCCGCTGGCCGCGGTGCTGCGGAAGCATCTGGACTGATGGACAAATCGACGGGCAAGAAGGGAGTGATTAAAACCATGCAGCGGGCGGCAGCCATTACCTCGTCACCTCTGCCAATCACAGTCACTGCAAGAGTGGTGGGCGGAGCTTTTAGAGAGGGACACAAAGTTCTCCAAAAACACAAGAAAACGCTGCGATAATCTCTCACACATACTCTCTCCCTCTCTGACACACACACACAAACTCACACACACTCTTCGTAAGTAGATTGTAAGTCTGGTCACACATTAAATTATTTATACAAATTAATTGTATAATAATAATAATAATACTCATAATACTGTATTTGCTTCTTAAATTGATGCTACATGAAGCAAGTGTGTTGATATTTTTTTCAAGGTGTGATGTTAATGCTTTCAGACTCGGGATTAGAAGGTTGCGGGTTCACGTCATCAGCCTGTGTGTGTGTGTGTGTGTGTGTGTGTGTGTGTGTGTGAAGATGCATGCAGTAATTTAATATACCGACCAACATGTGTGTCACAAACTTTTTATTCACACTCACAAAACCATTAAAAAACAGGCACACACACACATTCAGCACAGGGCACGTTGGAGTGATGATGAAGATGATGATGAAGAAAATGATGTTGTCTCTCACACCGGCATGGGCAAACTCATCTTCCCGCTTCCCCTGAGCACTGCGGAGAGAGAGCACAGTGTGTGTGTGTGTGTGTGTGTGCAGAAGTTGAGGAGCGGGCGTGTCCACGTGCACTGACCTCGCGTGAAGTACAGGTAGAAGAAGTCACAGTAGAAGATGGTCTGTACCACACCAGACACTACTGCGATCTGGTCGAAGAAGCCCTCGGTGTGGAAGCGCCACACCCAGTTGCCGATGTAGAGGGTGCGGTACAGGCCCAGAAACAGCAGGTAATGCGTGGTAATAGACTCCGCCTCCCCCGTCTTACTGATCATGAACAGCTGCGGCAGGATCGACACCGACTCCAGATAGATGGAGAATGTCCAGAGGATCTGCCCACACACACATCACATACACACTCAGTGGTTTTGCGGTATGTGTAGGTATGTGTGTGTGTGTGTGTGTGTGTGTGTGTGTG
>MU204387.1:88142-119751 GCA_017309775.1 Paedocypris sp. Pulau Singkep
CAACGGGCCTGACCCCCCCCCCCCCACTCACTTAATAACGTTAAACAGAAATACAACAATAAATGTAAAGTTTAGATTTACCAAAAAGTTGTTAATGATGAATATATTAAATTGGGACTCAAGTAAATCAAATGTCCTACTCTTCTGGTTCTCAGGCTGCTGAATGAATCAGACAAGCGTCCGTTCATCGAGGAGGCCGAGCGCTTGAGGAAGCAGCACAAAAAGGATTACCCTGAGTACAAGTACCAGCCGCGCCGCCGCAAGAACGGCAAGCCCGGCTCTGGCACAGAGGCCGACGCCCACTCAGAGGGCGAGGTCAGCCACAGCCAATCACATTACAAGAGCCTACACCTGGAGGTGGCACACAGTGGCGCAGGTGGGTCGCCATTGGGTGACGGGCACCACCCTCACGCTACAGGTGAGTCCCGCCCCTTCTGGGAGGCAATGTGGCGACTTGTGTCCCGCTCTGACGCTCTTCCCGCTGTCCCGCAGGTCCCAGCCACAGTCCACCCACACCACCCACCACGCCCAAGACCGAGTTGCAGGGGGGCAAGTCAGCCGAGGGGAAGCGGGAAGGCGGTGGCTCTCGGGCGGGGCTCGGGGTGGGCGGGGACGGAAGCTCGTCCTCAGCCGGCGGCAAACCCCACATCGACTTCGGCAATGTGGACATTGGTGAGATCAGTCACGACGTCATGGCCAACATGGAGCCGTTCGACGTCAACGAGTTTGACCAGTACCTCCCACCCAACGGGCACCCGGGCGTGGCACAGGCGACGGGCAGCACGGGCTCCTCCGCGTCACCCTACGCCTACGGCATCTCGTCTGCTCTGGCGGCGGCGGGCGGACACTCGGGGGCGTGGCTGTCCAAGCAGCAGCAGCAGCACCTGGGCGCAGACGGCGGGAAGCCACAGATCAAGAGCGAGACGTCGCACTTCACCGGTGAGGCGTCGACGGCGGGCGGAGGCGGGTCCCACGTCACGTACACGCCCCTCAGCCTGCCGCACTACAGCTCCGCCTTCCCCTCGCTGGCCTCCCGCGCTCAGTTTGCCGAGTACGCGGAGCACCAGGCCTCCGGCTCGTACTACGCCGCCCACTCCGGCCAAGCCTCCGGCCTGTACTCAGCATTCTCCTACATGGGACCCTCGCAGCGGCCCCTCTACACCGCCATCCCCGACCCCGGGTCAGTGCCGCAGTCCCACAGCCCCACGCACTGGGAGCAGCCGGTGTACACCACCCTGTCCCGGCCGTGACGCGGCGGTGCGAGGGAGGGCCCGCGTTTACCTACGTCTTGCCATTCGTCATAACTAAACCCCGCCTCGTCCTCGTCTCCGGGCCACGCCCTCTCTCTACGAGTGTGCGCCGCCTCGCCGCTCTCTGGTTAAGACTGACAGGAAGCAAACCACCAAAGTTCTGAGACCAAAACACAGAGAAGCCGAGGTCGCGGCCGTCGCTCGTGCTGTACAGACGCCGTTATTTGAATAATAATCTGTTATTAACCAAAACAAGGCCATATTGTTGTGACCAAAATGCTATTAATGGTGTTTTGTGGTGTACTGGTTGCTGTGGTGGCATCTCCGCGCTGATACTGTACTCTGTAGTAGTTCCTCCTGTAGATCTGCGTGCGGGTTTATTTATACGTGTCGTGTTTCCTGTAGTGGTGTGTGTCGTGTACATAGACGAGAGCAGTGACACTAACTCCTTTCACTCTAAATAAAGCAGCGAACTGCCGAAAGCTTCACTCCTTCAGTCCAGCGCGCACGCACACACACACACGCGCGCGCGCGGCTCAGGCCCATTCTAATTCCCCTGATTTAATCATGTGTGTGACACCGAAAAGAAACAAAGAGACTCATTCAGCTTCTATGTGTGCGCGCGTGTGTGTACTGCAGCACAAACACACACACACACACACACAAGTGGATTTGAAAATTCCTAAACATGAGAAATGGTGAGCGGAAAAAAATAAAAAGGGCAAACGAAGTGTGTGTGTGTGTGTGTGTGTGTGCGTGACTGCAGAATACAAGGTCAGAATAAAAAAAAAAAATCAAGTTTAATAAGCAGAGCACATAATATACAAAACCAGTGTGTGTGTGTGTGTGTGTGTGTGTGTCAGTCTGTAATGATCAGCTCGTCACAGCCCCAGTCCTCATAGCTTCCGTCAGGCAGATACCGGCGGATGATGATGGGAATCTTCCGGCTCCTAAGAGTGTGTGAGAGACAGAGAGAGTGAGTGACACAGAGCAGGATAGAGCGACACAAAGGTAGACAGACAGACACACACACACGCAAACAGAGAAAGTGTGTAAGACAATGACAAAGTGTGTGTGTGTGTGTGCGTGCGTGCGTACTTCAGCTCTTTCATGGCAATCTGCAGCGGATCTGTCTCTCCCTCCAGCTCCACCATCACTGGAGCACACATTCTGTGAGAGAGGAAGTGATGTCACGGTGGAAGACCAGTCATGGGTCAAAGGTCAGACTCACGCAATCTGCAGCGCTCTGGTGCCCAGCACACGTGCGCGCTCGTACTTTGTCATGTACGGCGTTGTGATTCGCTTCTGGTTCGCCTGCTGACCTTCACCAGCTGGCAAGATCTGAACGTTCTCCTGGTCCTCCTACGACACATGTACACACACACACACGCGCTCAGACTCTGATGATTGGTGATCAACCACCAATACTGGTTCTCACATCCTCCACGTTCTCGAGGTCATCCAGCGGCTCTTCATCCTCCACGTCATCAAAATCAGCGTCGTCATAACTGCCACACACACATAAACAAGCGCCACAAAACCAAATGTTTAGATATGTTTCTTCAATCGATTGACGTCACTAAACCTAAACAAACACTCGTTGAATGAAATTTAGTTGGCAAAATAAATGTAAAAAACGCTCAACGCTCACGGAAGTGGTAAGTTATCCGCGCGGCCACACTCACGGCACAACATACAAGTGTAAACACACACCCGCCCGCGCGGACTCACTTGTCTTCGTTGTCAGACATGTTTCTGTCGCTGCTTCAAGCGTCTCGTATAACGATTTTAGTGAATTCCGTCATAAATCGCTGCGGAGCTCGTCAACACTATACCGAGTGCGCGCACGCGCTTTCGTGCTTCAACGAAATGAGTCCGGCCGGAAACACGGCGCCACTTGCGTTCCCTCGCATCACTCCGCTTCCTCAGACTGACCGTGAGGACAAATTCAGTTTTTACATTGTTAACTAGGTCAGATTTTACCAAGCGTGTGCGACCACAACAAAAAGCATGAGGATTATTGTTTAATAAAAAAAACATGACGCGGCCGGGCACTCACGGGACGGATGGACAAAATATTAATGAAATGGAAACGATATGTATTTAAAAAATTACTTTGCTTTGAATGGCTTTAAATGTCTTCAATGTTAATATACATATTGACTGTTATGTAGAACTGTTCTAGTCAGGGCAGAAAGGGGGCGCTAAATGTTTTCTGATTGATGGAGAGAGATGTTTCATAACGCATCCGCATTGACAATAGAAAAACAAAAGCAAAAAAAAAAAAGTTGTGCCAACACAGCTTCTACCAGGGGTGGGCAAACTTTTTGATTCACAGGCCACACTAACATTTGACAAAGGGGCCGAACCAGGATCAGATTAACAGACCTCACCTTACTGGAGAAAAAAATACACATCTTGGGACATGGAGGAAATTATATGCTTATAATTCCAAATGAAAATGAAGAAAATTTACAACAAAATATCTGACTTTCATCAAATTTTTACAAGCTTGGCAGGCCAGATTAAAACATTTAACGCATGTTAAAACATAACATGTGACCGCATGTGGCCCCCGGGCCTCAGTTTGCCCATGCCTGGTTTAGACACATGGAGTGCCCGCGTGTGCATTATCGGTAGCGTGACATCACAGAAAAGAGCCCAGAATGAAGTTTAATTCATGATCCACGCAAAATCAGTAAAAACGTGAATCCATAATCCTTCCACGAGACTCAGCTGCTTTTCTTTCTTCTCTCAGTCTTCAGCCGGAAAATATGCAGACCCTTGAACTTTCTGCCACACTTTTTTATCTCGGACTGGACTTCTGCGATAAAAGAGAACATTCCTGTCATCTCTCCCTCCCTCTTTCTCTCTCTCTCACACACACACACACACACACACACACACACACACACCTCCTCTCTGGACAAGTGTGGCCAGCATTTCATCCTCCTCTTCTTCCCTGTAGATGAACAGAACATGTCAGTGACACACACACTAATCACGAATGATCAATGCCCTCAGATGAAGGGAATGTATCATTATTAGTCTTAGTCTTATAGATCTTAGTGCCATGTTCAACACGACAGACCATGATGTTTTAATAGATCGCCTCAAAAACTACATTAGGGTTTCGGGACATGCGTTTATGTCATATTGGTTCGATCGTTTTTTTATTTTGTCCATGTCAATGGAGTCTCGTCAGCCAGATAGAGTCAAATGCGGAGTCCCACAAGGCTCAGTCCTCAGCCCAATCCCATTCTCACTCTATATGCTTCCTCTGGGTGACAAGCTAGCATGGACAGCTTTACCTGTTATAGAGATACAGACACACACGTTTTTATTTCTGCCTGAAAAAATCCTTTTCTCAAAACATATTCCTCCACATTCACAGTGAAACGATGCTGCCACAAGTGTCATCCATCGCTCTTACTACTCACGGGAAGCCCACACTTACTTGTAAAGTCAGTGAGCTGCTTCCCTTGTTTAGAAAGCCACATCAACAACGCTTTGACGAGTAAATACACTTCAGATAGTACAGAATGTGTAACAATCACAGAGTCTCTCCTCTGGGTTTAATCTTCATTAATCTTCCTCTCACTCTTCATTAGTTTTGTTTTTTTAGTGTTGCTGCTCACAGTGTTATGTGTCACTTCATATTCATTGTTGTGTTTGTTTAGCAAGGCTGCTGAAGATGAACACACACACCTCTGGCGGTCCAGGTCCAGACTACTGACGATGTCGTTCCTCTGCTGGATTATTGACAGCAGCTGTGACATCAGGTGTCGCTCCTGCAGCCGGTCGTCTTGGCTCCACACATGTTCTGTGGCAGGGCGAGGCATCAGACACGCCCCCCCTCACACTGACCTCTGACCTCTCACCTGGTTTGTTGAGGAGACAACGCAGCTCATACTCCACATCAGCCTGCTGCTCCTCCAGACGCTGCTGCTTCACCCTGAACAAACACCAAGTGTGTGTGTGTGTGTGAGAGAGAGAGGCTGTGAGTGGGTGTGAGTGTGTGTCTGTATGTGAATGTATGTGTGTGAGAGAAATGAGAGTTGTGTGTGTGTAAGTATAACTGGCTTAGTGTGTGTGTGTATGTGTGTGTGTGTGTGTAACTCACAGATACACCAGCTCGGCGTCCCTTCGCACCAACATGTGCTTTTCATTAACCAGAGTGAACCAGTCCAACAGTGTCTCCTGCTGCACACCTGAGACACACACACAAACACACATATTTAATGAAGAACATACTGATGTCACAGCTGTAAAACAGTGGGGGGGAAGGTAAAAAGTGTGTGTGTGTGTGTGTGTGTGTGTGTGTGTGTCTTACCCCGAGAGGAGCTTCTCATCACTCTCTCCAGTTCCACTCCTCTCTTCTCCAGCTCCAGCAGACGCTCCTCCAGCTCCTGCTGCTCCACACACACACGCTCCTCACACACACTCTGCTCCGTTAGCACCTGCACACACAATAGAAGTGAGAACGTGCGGCCGGGCGACTGGCCTTTATAAAGCTGAAGTGAGAGAGACTGGCCTTCCTCTTGATGAGGGGGAAGCCGTGTCCAGGGGCCGCAGAGCGACGACTGCTGTTGTGTGAGTCTCCACTGTTAAACGGGTTCTGACGGGAAACCTGAAATCACCAGAGACATTTTCTCACAAATACACACACACACACACACACACACAGTTTCTGAAAAACTTCTACAAACCCTGTGGCTGACGGATGGTGATGACGATGATGATGATGTAGTTGCTTCTTTTTTGTCTTCACAAGTCCTTGGAGGAGGAGCTCCCTGGGGGGAGGAGTCACCTGCTTGCACCTCATCAGCTGACTGCTGCGTGATGTCAAGAGTGTAGAAAGGGTTCTCGGGTGAGATGGGAGGAGCTTCTTGAAGATCCTCATCACATGACACATCACTAGTTCCACTGCTTTCCTCCAGGAAGGGATTGTCGGGCGTGGCCCAGCGGCGTTGTGTCAGGTGACTGAGGGCGGGGATGGTGCTGGAGGGAGTGGGAGGCATGGGGGGCGGAGCAGGGGCCAACCTTCGCCAGGGGCCCGGTTTCACCAGCCCCATCCAGGGATGTTCTCGCTGCCCACTGTGTGCTGTAAGAGTGAGGGAGAAACTGGTGGGCATGACACGGAGGGTGCCAGAGTGACGGGCAGGAGTCTCACCATCCTCTGGTCGACTGTCCCTTGCCCTGGGGGCAGGACGAGGACATTCCTGAGGCTCCGCCCTCCGCCGAGGGGCGGGTTTGGGAGGCTGTGGCCTCTCACGATCACCATCTTGCCCATTCATCTCTGGCTTCTGCTCACACAGGCTTGTATCAGCAGACGAGAGGGCGGAGCCGTCTTGATCAGATGAACAGGGGTCCGGGGAGGACACGGAGCGATTTGAGCAACGGTAACTGCAGCGCAGGGAGTCACCTTCCTCTGTGTAGAAGTCTGGGAGAAGAGATCGACGACACAGACCACACCTGACACACAAACACACACACTGTCATCATCATCATTCATCACACACACAATGAACAGAGTGTGAGTGTGTCTGTACCTGAAACAGGAACGGTGAAACATTCGTCCCTTCACCAAAACTCTCTGAATGAGATGAACATGTGAGTGACAGACACTACAGACTGAAGACCTGACCACACACGACCCTGAGAAGAGCTGAAAGAGAAAGTCAAGTCATCTTCATTTGTAAAGCACTTTAAAAGACAGAAGACTGATCCAAGTGCTCAAAAATTTAAAAATAACACTTAAAAATACACAAAAATAAATCAGTAAAACACGAAAAGACACTCACTATAAAATTATATAATAAATAAATATAAACGATATCAAGAAGTGTTTTATAAAAGATAAATAAAACGATATCAGACCCAAAAAAAGCTACAGACAAATTCTAATGCTGGGTTGTACGCCAAAGAGAAAAGATGGGTTTTAAGTCTAGATTTTAAAAGAAAGAGAAAGAGAGAGAGAGAGAGAAAGACAGAAAAAAACAGAGGGACTGAGAGAAACAGAGCATGAGAAAACGCACAGATGGAGTCAGAGTGATAGAAGAGAGCGCGACAGACAGACCCACAAAAAGACAGAAAGCGAGACAGAGGGAGTCGGAGTGAGAGAGACACCAACCAACAGATAATTAGAGTGAGAGATAAACAGAAATAAATAAAAAAAGAGAGCGACAGAGTCAGAGTGAGAGAGTCAGAGAGAGAGAAAGACAAAGCATGTGAGAGAATCTCACCGGTGTGTGCTCGGCCGGTCCGCTGGACTCTGTGGTTGGAGCGTCTGAAGAGAAGCAGAAGGTCAGTAGAGTTCAGAATGACCATCAAATCTTTTGGCACCTGTAGAATTGACGCTGAAGACACTATGAAGCCGCGACACGTATGTGATGATGGAAAGAACATCTGGATCCTCCACACACGCCAACTCATCCGGGTCCAGCAGCGCCGGGACACCAAGGTCTCGCTCGGCCACTGTGAACGCCTATCACACACACGCACGCACACACACACAGAACAAATGACAAGCATGACAAGCACACACACGAGCGCGCATGCACACACATGCACACTCAACAACAACAACAACAACAACACAGAGACACACGGATCTTCTTGGTCCACACACCAGGCGCATGTTTTCCTTCACGTCCTGTCTGGAGAGGCTGTGGAAATCTCTGCGGGACACAGACACAGAGACATGAAGCTCACTGAACAGAACCGCCGGGTCGGTACGGAGATCCGCTCACATGAGGTCGGGCCGGTGCCGGTGGATGATGGCGCAGAAGGCCAGTCCGTCCGAGAACGAGGACCTCATGTCTGTGACCTGAACTCCGGCGTAGCCCGCGCACACGTCCTGACACCAGGCCTGGAGCTGTCTGAGGGAACCCATCTCAGCCTCTCGGTGCCGTCAGACCCATCCGAACTCTTCACGACTAACTCCCGGCTTCCGTCATAATCTCTCCCTCCTGTTAACTTCAGCAAGTTAATCCGAGGGTCGAGGCCGAATCGGAAGAACTGAGAATGCTAAGAAAGTTTGAAAAATCCGATCGTTTGCCTTCCACGGCGACGAAGCAAAACTCAGGCAGAAGACATTGCCGCGCGCATGCGCGAACGCACGAGCGACAAACTGAGACCCCGCCGAGCGGTCACGCGCCTCCAGCCGGAGCTGAGCGGAAACACGTCACGCCAAACAGATGCATATCTATTCTGGAAAAAAAAAGACTGAAGTCTGAACAAAGTTAATCAATACGATATTGAAATTGGAGATAACTCGGTAATAGAATAGAGTATTTCCTGTTTATATGTGTGGACTTCATTTCCCACAATTCGTCATTTAGCGTTTCTTCGAGTCGAGGTCCTGACGCACAGGTCTGGAACCTATGGCTCTGTCGCTAAAAACGTTTTAGTAATAACTAGTGCTGCTTTCAATCGATTATTTTTTTAAACTTAGCAATCACACTTGCCGAGCCAAATTAATCGTGATTAAATGAATTATAGATGATTTTTAAATGTAAAACTCAACACAAAATAAACAATCGTTTAAATACCGTAACATAATTTTGTTTTTGTTTTTTTGTTTAATTTGCAACATATTTTCGTCGTTCTTAATCAACATACTTGCAATAAACCATCAAAAACATAAATTAACTGTTGGTTGGAAACTTATAAACTTATAAACAATCAATGTAAAGAAAATAAATAGTTTGACAGTTGTAAAGAGGTTGCAAACATGTTAGAAGCTGTGTGGGCTGAATGTGCCCTTCGTGTTGTGCACCATTAACCTGCTGGCTCTTCTTCTCCCCGTGAAATAAGCGTCTCACCGTGTGTGTGTTTGTGTGTGTGTGTGTGTTTGTGTGTGTTGGTGAGAGTGACGATGACTATATTCCAATTGCAGTTTTCACTTCATCCAGGATGGTGTGGTTGCTGTCTGGGCCTTTATGATTTTAGTGATTGCCTAATAACATCATTATTGCCTAATAACACCATTATGAATATACTGTAAATTCAGATACTTGTTGTACTGCATTTTATGTTGGTTTTACATTTAAAAATGTATTTTATTGCTTACATTTACTTATAATTAGTTTTGGTTGGTATAGCTTTTTTTTTTGGTAATAATTACATTTTTTCTCTTTCTACATTTGGCTCTCTTAGCCAAAACATTTCCCGACCTCTGATGAACGTGAAGAGTGTTGTTTATTTTTACCGTTAACTGTAAGGAACCGACACTCGTCAAGCTCATCACGCACACACACTTCCGCATGTTTTTATTAGCTTTCTTTATTTACTTCATTATCATGTGACGTCACAACACCATAGATCTGCCCCCCACAATACCAGATGTAGCCGTCGATTACATGAGTGCAGCATAAAAAGTAAACATCAGAAGTCCGAAATTAGTGTTTTTCTCATTCACATTGCAAGTCATGAAAATATGTAGCGAAGACATAATTGCGGCTTTGATTCATGAAATCAGATGAAACGTGGCGATAAAACCAAAATAAAGCTTTATTTCAAACAGACTTCTGCAGCTGTCACCTCTGACCTCACACTTTGACCTCTTCTTCTTCTTCGGGCGATGATTCAGGCGATCCGTTTGAGGCACCTGCCACCGCATCCCGGTCTTCCCGCCACCCATCCTCAGCTCGGCTTAACCGCAGACACGAGCCCTCCATTGCTTCCAGGAGCTCTGTCATGAGGGAGGGGCCCAGGTCAAGTGTAAAGGAGGACAGCGAATCAGAGTGTGACAGGGGTGGGGACAAACTTGAAGCCTTCACCAGACCTGAGTGAAATTAAGCAGGTGGACGTCATCACAGTGACATCACAGATACAGCTTTAATGACACACTCTCTCACTCTCTCTCTCTCTCTCTCTCTCTCTCTCTCTCTCTCTCACTCTCTCTTTCTCTCTCTCTCTCTCACCATAAGAGCAGAGGGGAGTGTCTGGTGAACTGCTGGATGGGGGAATCAGGGTCCTGATGAGTTCCGGGCCGTTGGAGCCGCTAAGACTGAGGTGAGGGAGAGAGACGGCGCTCTTCACAAGGCGTGGGGGGGACGGGAGGTCACATGCCATGAGTGTGCGGGACAGGAGGTGTCTGCGTCCAGAGCGGGCGTGGTCAAGAGCCTGGCGCGCAGTAAGGAAGGCAGTGTCCCCGAAAACGTCTCCGCTATGACCCACGTGCATCGTGTGACGAACGTCATCCAGCGGCGCACTGATCATGTCCACCGAGAGGTCAGTCCTGAAGCGCCGCTTCCCCTGAGAGCCGGACCACAGCAGAGCCTTCAGCGCCGGAAGCTTCCCCACACTCATGCTGAGCAGAGCAAAAAAACACCACATGAACACCTCTCCCTCACACGGACTCTCTGTCTGTGTCTCTTTTCCTCTCACTCTTTCTTAATATACTATGTGATGTTCTGTCCTCTATCTGTCTGTCTCTCTCCTTCTCTGTATGTCTCTCTCTTACACAGTGGCCATATTGAAATACTTTGTTTCGTTCTTTCTATCTTGCAGTTTTGTGACTCTTTATACCTATAAAAATGCATAACTTGAAAATATGTTCTCTAAATGATAACAGTCACATTTACGTATGCTCTAATGCATTGAAAGAAGATTGATGTCTCAGAGAGACACCGCAGTGAGAAGCAGGAACTAGTGCAGCAAGTTTCATGAAACTACTGTCTACATGAATTAATTTAGCAAAGTGAGGTACCACATAGAAACCCACCATTATAACATTATAAATCAACATAAATAGCACAGGGGAGTGTCTGGTGAACTACTGAATCAGGGCCCTGATGAGTTCTGGATCACTATAGCTGCTCCAGCAGACTGCACAATACAGGATGGCTAATGCCACCACAGAGTCAGAGATCTTCAGGAGTGGCTCCCTCACAGTCTCCACAGCAGGTGGAGTAGCTCGGACACTTCGTGAACATTGCATTGTGAGTCATCAGAGAACTTGTGCAGAACACAGCCGTCTGTTTTGTGTCTGAAGTCTGAAGGCTCATTTTTTTGGAAGACATTGTACTTGCAAAGAGAATATTAAACTTCAAAAGACTCCCACCACACAGGTTCAGCAGCAACGTCAATGACTGACAGCTTCTGACCACAAGTGCAGCATTTACATATCAAGAAACTACAGAATATCTACAGTGTCTTCAGGTGTTCACCGAAGACCGGGAGTCTCCTGCTGCTTCACTCCACTGCCACCAGAAGGAGCAGGATCTTGACACATCAAGATCCAACTTAAAGAGCTGGTTAATGTGGCCCATGGTGAAGCATACCAAGAGAAACTTGAAGACTTTACCAGCAGCGAGCACAAGCATAAACAGACTTTTAAACAGTGAGCTCAAAACGCAATGTTTTTGAGGTGACGACCTGGCTATGAAAAGACCTCGCGGAATAAGCTCCTTACACTAGCCGCTGGTGGTCTGCTCACGCCTGGTCATTACTCAGAGATAAACCCGTTCCCTTGTATTCAACAGCTCTTCTCTCGTCTGAAGGGACGACTCCTAGCTGGTTTGGGTGGCTGAATTACAAAAACCTAACCCGAAAACAGTAGTGAGGACAAGGGTGGAGACTCAGAAAAACTCAGAGGTGGAACCGACGTGGGGTAAAGCCCCTCTGAAGAGGAAGAAGATTCAAGACGTGGAGAAGAGCAAGAAGGATAGCTTGTTCCTCAAAGAGAGGTGAAGATCCCTAAAAACTTTCCTGACACGAGACCAGAGCAAAACCCTGATGGCTGAAGACTGGTTCACACACACACACACACACGCACACAGGCTCAAAAAAACATTGTCAGAAACGTAAAGGACTGTGAGTCTGTGACCCGGTGTGATTGGATATTTAGTTTTGTTCTAAAGATGCTTCCGCTGCACAAGTAACATGCCGAATGAAGCGAATGAATCAGTCAGCACCTGACAGACTTCAGAGACTCTGAACTGTGGAAGTCATGATTAGTGATGGACAATAATGATTGCAATGATTGACGGCACAGAGCTGACGCGTTGTAACGGGGTGAATGTGGTGACACCAGCGAGCGTGGATGATTTCTGCCTGGCGCTCAGGGATGTCGTCGGGCACCGGAGCGTGCTGATGCGCTCAAAGTTCTGCTATTTCGTCTACATGATTATGCTGAATGACACCGAGCTGGAACTGACGGTGAACTTTCAACATGAGGAGATTCACTACAACGTGTTTCTCTCAACCAGAAACATGAGATGCTTCAAATGTGGCATCTTAAATGACACACATCAAGACAAACATGGACATTTTTCTGTAAAGACAATTTTTTTCTATAATTCCGCATAGTGACGTTGCATTGGTCTGGAACAAAGAAAAGCATTATATAAATAAACTTGAACCTGAACCAGTCAAACCCAGTGATGAGTCTGCAGCGGAAGTGCAGAAGGCAGTGGGAGGAGTGGTGGAGTTGGTGATGTAGGTGGAACAGACAGGAGAAGATCAGAAAAAAGGAGAAAAGCTCAACCTGAATCCAACAGTTAGGTCACTAATGACCTAATGGACACTAGCCAGACCTCAGAAACCTTCAGCTGAGGAACCTTCTGATAGCAAGGCCCACTTGAAGAAGAAGATAGATAGAGCATCAAACTCCAGAGAAGAATAGTGATGTGGAAAGCATCATGACGAACTATGACGAGGAGGAATACACTCTGGAAGACATTAAACTGTTCCCAAAGGTCACGAAAAACGAAAGAGGAGTGAAGATCCGTGACTATTTTCCTGATCAGAGACAGTATGGTGAAAAGTGTAAAACCTTCATGGCTAAAGACACGGAAATTTACCTGTTTCAAAATAGTTAAATTAAAAATCACTGTTGTGATTGAGTGATTTAATTATTACTTTGATTTTTTTAGAATATTCATTTTAATTTATTGTTAGCAAAAAATATGACTACTGAGAATAGCCTATATTGGTTTCTTTTCCTGCTGAAGACGTTTCGTTAATGATTTTGTGCGCTTTGAGACAGTTAAAACTGTGAAAAGCGCCTTACAAATCCTTAGAACTTGAACTTGAACTATTTATAATTATAAGTAAAGTTTGCTTAAAAATAAAATCCAAAGCACTGTCTCTCTCTTTCAGTCTCCCTCTCTCTCTCTCTCTCTCTCTCTCTCTCTCTCTCTCTCTCTCTCTCTCACTGTATAAATAGCTTGTTAATTGCGCGTAATAGGATTTGCGCTCCCACAATGCCGCAGGAGGGTCTGACTCTGTTACCGTCTCAGTTTAAGGGACGGTAGTGTTGTGCACTATTTAAGGCCGGAAGCTTTCGTGTCTGGGCATGTGATCAAGTCAGATTAGTGATTCAGCTGTTCTGTAATTAACGATGAATGTGTTTAAATGACATTGTTTACATGTATTAACGTTTCCCTTTGAGTGTAAAATCTCTATGTGATGTGTGTCACCTGTGTGACCTCTGAACTCCGGATCAGCGAGGGTCTTCAGGGTGCGGGTCCACACATTCTGTCTCAAAAAAACAAATGAAAGTGCTGTAAACACACCAGTCAACGGACAGGATTGTGCAGGATTAGGAGGATTTTTCTGCCCTCTGTCTGTTTCTCTCTCTCTCTCTGTTTGTATGTATGTGTGTATCTGTCACTTTCTTTCTGTCTTTCTCTATGTCTGTCAGACTTTCTTCCACTTTCACAGCCTCTTTCTTTCTCTCTCTCTCTCCCTATTTCTCTCTCCGTCTCAACTTCTGTTTCAACTGTTCACTCTCTCACACTTTCTCTATCTGACTCTGTTTATCATAAAGCAACACATCTAATAATGACTAGCTATTAAAGTTCAGCCATATAAAAACGTAGGTTTGCCACACGAACTCACCTGACAGGCGACCTGAAGTCTGTGGCAGCTACAGCGAATCCACTGTGTTCGCTCGCAACAGTCCGAAGCTTAAGGGTGAGCGTGCGCGCGCCCGCGAGTGTGCTCGTACCATATACCCAAGGTATAAGCGCCGTACGGCCACTAGGGGGCGCCCAAGGAATAGGCATGAATGGCATCGTTATGTTTTTGTGTTTGTTTGTTTGTTTGTTTGTTTTTTCTCATTTTTTCTCAATCGCTAAGATGCTAAACTGTGTTGTCTCTATTGTCTGAACTAAATTCTTAGTTGATTTAACACACTGATCAAATCATTTTCAAATCACACAGATCATTTTCACAGGTGCGCTTTGAGACAGTTAAAATTGTGAAAAATTCTGAGACATCCTTACAAATGCTTTGAACTTAAACTTGAACACAGGTTTAGACACAAGTTGCCAACACATTTTCATTGAGACACTGAAAACACTTTTGTCTAATAATGTGAGGGACATACTTATGTTAAGTAAGCCTGCTTCTGCAGAGAAACCCTGCTTCCGAGGCTCTACAAAGGATGGAAATCTGTGAAAGTGTTCGTAATTGGAGGTTAAAGTGTTTAGCAAAAACAAAGAACATCTGATGAAATTAGACCTGTGATTAAGCATGTTCTTGTCAACGGTCTGAGCACTGAGAGATGCTGGAGAAACCTAGCATCAACAGGTTCATCCAAAGATTTGGTTACTGTATAAGAGTTACTGTATGTACTATAGAGCTGTATCCATCCATAACCCCCACTGGACCTATAGATTGAAAAACAAGAGTTTTTCAAAAAGTTTTAAAAAAAAACTCAAAAGTTTTTAGGAGACGGGCATCAAAAAAAGGCTGGCCACTAATAGAAGATATACGGTAATGCAGGGACGTCTTTAAGAGGGCAAACGTTAGGAATTCTAGGGTCCAGGGATTTTGTCTGGGGCAAGAAGAGTTGACTTTTAGGGCTCAACATAAAATGTTTCATGGAGCCAAAAACTGATAGCTTTTATGCATAATTGTATTACTTGTATGTAATAAAATACATATTACTTGTATGTATGTATGTATGTATATATGTAATAATAATTATAATAGTCACTATAATTACGTATGTTCATAGTGTCTATTTTTGATTACTTGAACTTTCTTTTTTCTCAGACACGTAATCGTTTGCTGTAAAGAGATGTACAGTACTTGACTTTTTTCAACACTAACTATCGAAGATTTATATGTCATTTAGATTATACATTTATATGTCACGAGCTGTCCCGCCCGTCACTGTTTTGTTCCCGTTGTTTGTCGGACTTCATTTCCCATGTGCCCTTGTACCTAGTGTTTCCGGTCATGTGTGTAGTCACGTGGTTCATGTCTCACCTGTTGTTCATTGTACCTCGTTTCCTATTTAAGCCTCACCTGTCTCATGGTCCCCTGTCCGTTATTATCGTCACCACAGCATAGTCCCGAGTGTTTCCCCTAGTTTATTCCTTGTATTGTAGTCTTCGTCTGTTTGTCTATATTAAAACCTTCGTTGCACGTTCCCACAATCTCCGGCTTCTGTCTCCACCGAAGATCGTTACATTATAATCATTTCATTTACTATGAGAGATTTTTGGGCTAGTTTTAGGAACAGTTTATAAGGTAAGACTCTCTAGAGCTTGTGACACAAAATTAACGTTTTTCTATTATTTCTATCATCATTTATTATTATTGTTGTTGGTTAAGGCTATGTGTGCTGGATGACTGTTGGCAGTACGCAGACAGCGGGTTAAGTGATGCCGCCTGATCTCTGCCTTAGTCAAGATCTAGACATTATATTTAATGTTGTCCTATGTAAGTCCTATGAGTGGAGAGAATTGACTGTCTTGTTGCTGATCACTGGTCGTACAACAGACATAATGCAGCAATGACTTTACATCACAATCTGTAACGGGGAAACACGCTTTAGATATAGCTGAACCTGAACTTGTTCACTTCTGCAGTTTATATTTAACCTTGAAATCGATACAGAAAGAATGATTAATCCACATCTATCTTCAATGTTCCTCAGAGGAGGAAAGTGCAACAAGTGATGAGGCAACCACCGAGCTTCAGGAAGCTATGGATCATATATCCAATCATCATCATTATAAGCACCTCCAGCGGCATCATCAGCGGCATGATATCAGCATTATCAGGCGCCATTTATTTTCAGCGGAACTCTGTGAAATATTTTTATGGCAAACTCATCGTAGTTTTCCTCACTTTCCAAAAGAAGCAGTTACAGCTGCTCACTGTTCTGCTCAAACAATGACTCAACACCAGATGTTGGTTAACCTTTTACTATTTCAAAGTTAACTAAGCACTGAAAATAATTATAGTTGTATTTGCTTTACACAAAGAGTTGCTTTACTATTTTTAAGACAATTTCTTCTGTCACACATACATAAAAGACAGAATAATAACACATAAAAACAACACACACACACACAGAAAGATAGGAGAGAGAGAGAGAGAGAGAGAGAGAGAGAGAGAGATTGGAGGAGAAAGAGGCAGGGTGAGATAGAAAGGGAAGGACAAAAGCAGGGTGAGAGAGGGGGTGGGTGGGAGTGGTGAGAGAAAGTCAGAACGAGACACAGAGAGAAAACCCGACTGTCAGTCAGTCAGAGACAGAAAGAGAGACAGAGAGAGATACAGAGAGAGAGAAATAGTGTGTGAAATAGAGAGAGAGAGAGAGAGAGAGAGAGAGAGAACGGGTGGAATGATTATATGCTAAATTGTTCAAAGCGATTCTTTTGTCATTTGACCTTCTCAACATCAACTCCAGCTCAAGTTCTGTTCTCTTCTTCTACTGTGGATCATGAGTGGTAAGATGTTTTCATGTTTATTCAGTGGTCAGTAGTTAAACAAGCAGATGTGTAGTGACATTTCTAGAAAGCTCATGCATGACTCTGGAGCTATGAGTTGGGCCGGTGTTGTATAATTTGTATTGTGTTATACTGTATCATTGGTGTTGTATTTGTCGGGGTCTCCCTATGTTTATTTTCTCTCACCTAGCCAGATAAGTTTTGTTTTCCTCGCCACTGTCGCGATTGCAGCTTGCTCAACTGGTCATAGCCGTTGTCTTAACAACGATGAACAATAGACACATTTGCAAATTACAACTCCGCATAGCGTCTTTGAGTTGGCCTTGGGATGAGAAAAGCACCATGCAACTAAACTTGAATTTATATTAGTTCCTGTGGGCTTTATTTCTGAGTCTTACAACTCTTCACGGCGCTGAGGGAAGGTGCCGGTGTAGTGTAGTGAATATTGTTCATTCCTGTAGAGTGAGACAGACGAGGATTCCAGCATGTGTCTGGACCTGCCTGACCTACTTCGAGCAGAAACATCTCAGATCTGAAGACTGGCCTTCTTGTCATCACCCAAATGTCAGAAGGATGGAGTCTATAAAATAATACGTTTACTGTAATGGTTTTACATTTAGGAGATGAACATATACATTTCCTCAATTAGACATGGCCCATCAGAAGAAGTCAACTGTCAGGAATCTATGCCAGCAGCTCCAGTGGCGCAAGCATTGAGCCAAAAACAACAGACAAACAATATAATAACAAATAAATTTACAGCAAAAAGAAGCAGATCCGAGCTGAGATTGTCGTGTCAAGCCGCACTCGCCACATGTACCAGCTGTGGTCCAGAAGGATGGACCTACCACACAGACCCCCGACTGCCCACTGCTCCAGATTTGTGTGTGTCACTTCAATGGATGGTTAAATGCATAGCCCAATTTCTAGTGGCCAGATTGACACACACACGTACGCACACACCCGCACACACATACACTTTCTCACTCTCTCTCTCTCTTGCCTTCCCTCACTCTTACATGTTCTTTATTTTATTAGCCCCTTTCACACATACAGATTACTAGTTTAATTAATTACCTAAATTACTGGAAAATTGGTGGCATGCAGTCATGTGTGAGCAGCTCTGCCAAGGGTAAATTAGTTTTTCCAAGGGTACCTGTAACAATGCCGGTGAATTACCGGAAACCTGTCTAGTGTGAACGCTGAAAGAAGATTGAGGGAATAAGCCCGCTGAAGTTCTGTAGGCGCTGACGTAAACGACTGCTCTGAGCCAATCAGAACATTCCGACGAGATCGTGTGCTCACTCCTCGCGCTTACGCAAGTGCAGCTGTTTAAAAGGTGTCGACAGTTGATGATGTCACTGTGTGAACCAGTAGTCGTTCCGGTAATTTTCCAGCAATTTACTTGCAGTGCTGTGGGATGGTTTTTTACCATCTCTTTCACCCACTCATTCACTCACTCACTCACTTTCCCACCTGCTCCAACTTCAATTCTCTCCCTCTGCAGGTGATTGGCCATTAGGAGGTGAGAACCTGATGGTGGTGGAGGAGAAGACAGAGGAGCTTTGGGAGCGAGTGGAGGGCGTCAGACACAAACTGACTCGGATCCTGAATCCGGCTAAGCTGACTCCATTCCTGCGGCAATGCAAGGTGATGGATGAGCAGGATGAGGATGAGGTGCTGAACTCCAGCCAGTATCCACTGAGAATCAGCAAAGCTGGTGAGGAACCAAGACGACCCCCCCAACCCCCTTATCTCTGGCTCTCCATCTCTCACTCTCTCTCATTCTCTTTCTCTCTCTGACTCTCTTTTTGGTTACTGCGATATGATTGGTCGCTGCATGCAGGTCGACTGCTGGACATTCTGAGGGGGCGTGGCCAGCGGGGTCTCCAGGCCTTCATGGAGTCTCTGGAGTTTTACCACCCGGATCAGTACACAGCGCTAACGGGGCTTCAGCCCACGCAGCGCTGCTCCATCATGCTCGGTGCGTGATCTGCCCTCCCTGCGGTGCATCATGGGACATTGTTGCTCACACTGAGTGGTGTTTAGATGAGGAGGGTCCAGAGGGTCTAACGCAGTTCCTGCTACTGGAGGTGAGGAAGCTGCGGGAACAGCTGAGCAGCAGTCGTCTGTGTGAGCTGCGTTCGTCACAGCGCTGTCGCGTGGCTGAGGAGGAGCGCAGCCGAGCTGAACGCAGGGCGCAGGTGATGCGACAGGACTGCGTGCAGCAAGAGAGGTGTGTGAAACCACCACACACAACACAGACAGACACATACATTTCATCATAAATTTCATTCATCAATTTACATCAGCGGTGCATGCTGCACTGTAAAGTGTCTCGTTGGATCAAAGTAAAAAAAAAAATGAGTCAACTGATTACACCTAATCTGTTTACTTTGGTTCAACTTAAAAAAAAATTTTTTTTAAAGGAATTAACTATCCACTACTTAGCCAGTGCAAAAAATATTTTTGAATCTATTTAAGTTTTAAGTTTAATGAAATCTTTAAATTTTAAATTTAAATAATAAATTTCTTAATTTCTCATCAGAAGGGTTGAAAAAGAGACCTCCACCTTAATATATGTGTCATTTTGCATCTTCGTTGATTGGGCCTTGTGTCCTAACAAGTGTAATTTAAATATTAATAATGTGTATAAGAGTGTCTAACATTATATTATAAAATCTGAACTGAACTCATGTGTCTTGACCACTGAGGTGTAATAACAACTTAATCAAATAAGTTGCCTTAAAAAAGACTTCAATGAACATAAAATCTGTTCAGTTGGTCCATTTAACATACATAACGAGACACATTGATGGTTGTTTAGATAATTACTTTATTAAAACATCTATTGTTTCCTTGTAAGACAAATCGCTTCAATTGCTCCTTCTTACAACTGAACAATATCATGTAAACGTGTTTATGATTTATTTTAAAGTTTAAAAGAGTTATAAAAAATGCATACAGCACAAGCAAGCTTCTCATTGGCCAATCCAAGAAACAAGGTCTTCTCTTCTCATCACCATCTGGCTGCAAAGCATTTTAACTTTACTTCAAAGAAATGTATTTACTTAACACTAAAATACTTACTTTTAATTTGGATGAAGCACAAATTTTGCATTAAACTTATGGTTGGACAGAAAATTAAACGCTTTGAGTTAGATCGAGTATAACAATGTATTCAAAGTAACGACACGGCTTTAGCACTTTTTACAGTGTGGGTAAAGTGAGTGTGTGTGTGTGTGTGTGTGTGTGTGTGTGTGTGTGTGTGTGTGTCAGGCAGCGTCTGGACTACGAGGCTGCAAATCGGGAGTTGGGCTTGATGAAGGAGCGGAACCTGGAACTAGCAGTGAAGTACTCACGAGCACTAGAGGAGCAGCGCAGAGCGACTAGGAACGAGAACGAGCTGCTGGACGAGGTGTGTCATAAGCTTGTGTTTGTGGAGATGTTACGTGTGTGATCTTGTCAGGTCAAGCAGTTGAGGAGAAGATTGCAAGAGTTGGAGCTTAAAGGTGAGGATGCCTCCGCCTCCTCCTTGACCCGCCTTCTGAGCTCTAAGGAGCTGGAGCAGCCCAGTCTGAGACCACAAGCTCCACCCACGTCACCACCTGCCTCAAGGAGAAGAGATGAGCAGGTAATGAGATGCAGTTTGTCCGCATCAGGAGCAGCCGTGACCCTGTCAAGTGTGTGTGTGTGTGTGTGTGCAGGCTCTGGTGGACATCCTGAAGCAGGACCACAGGGAGGCTGTGGAGCAGCGGCAGGAGTTGTGCAGCACTATTGCTCGACTGCAGGGGGAGCTGGAGACATCCGAGACCCAGAGAAAGAAAGTGAGCAGCCGTGTGGATCATGAGACCATGTGCAGACACTTTCACGCTGTGTGTGTCGTGCAGCTGGCGTTTCAGTGCGAGCAGCTCCAGTTGCGGATCCGCACACTGCAGCTGGACTGGGAGACGGAACAGAGCCGGAGTGCATCCTACTTCAAAAAGATGATGGAGCTGGAGAGAGAAAGAGACCAGGTTTGTCTGCAATATTCTGCTTCAGACCAGAGTCCCGACAAATACACATACCCAATGAGTGTGTGTGTGTGTGTGTGTGTGTGTGTCAGGCACTGCGCAGCCGGGACAGTCTGCAGCTGGAGTTCACTGACTGTCTCCTGGATAAGAATGGTCTGCGCAAGCGTATTGCAGAGCTGCAGAGTAGCCTAGAGCAGCAGCAGAGAGAGCAGAGTCCCTCCAGCTTGCATTGTGTAATCTCTCTACACACTACTCAGTGTACTTAATCCGCTCACTACACACTACACCTCATACGCTCACTACACAGTACACCTCATTTGCTCACTGCACACTACACAGTACACCATGTAATTCATCCGCTCCCCACACACTACACAGTGCATCTCATCCACCCCCTACACACTACACCGGGGGTGGCCAACCCGAGACTCTTGAGCCTCACTCTGCTCTTTAACTAGTTTCATGCGGCTCTTCAGGAGCTTTCACTTGACATGAGTCAAATATGCACACAACGTAACTGTTGAATTATAACTAATATTATCATGTAGGTGTGGTTATTTTTATTACCGGTAAATCTTGCTGAGCAGAGGTCTGTGTTTGCCTACGTGCATACAAGATTAAGGAATGGGATGATGTTTATGTGTCCACATGTGTACGATGTGGCTCTTTGCAGCTCTTTGTGGCTCTAACACAGAAAAAAAGTGGCTCTTAGTTTCTAACTGGTTGGCCAACCCTGCGCTACACAGTGAAAAGATCTGAAAAAGATCTGTAGATCTGCTTACTACACACTGCACATCATCAGTTTATCATTTGTTTGTTTTGTTTGATTTATGTTTGATATACATCTCTCTTGCTGTGTGTGTGTGTGTGTGTGTGTGTGTGTGTGTGTGTGTGTGTGTGTGTGTGCAGTCTCATCTCTCTCTGCTCAGTGAAGATCAGTGTTTTGGTCCGTGTTGTTCTACAAGTCTGAGTCCTCATGCCCCTCATTTGCAGGGAAAGGTCAGAGGTCACAATCACCCCCCCCCCACCAACTCACTCACACACACACACACACACACACACACATTGATGGTTTTCTCTTGTTTAGCTCTTGTGTGGAGCTCGGATGAGTGAAGGTGAGTACGATTAGTTTCTATTCCTCTTTGACTTTCAGTTTGTTTAACCCTCCCTGTTCTTTCACCCGTTACACAACAATTATAATTATTATTACACTTCAACTCTCTGTCTGTCTGTATGTCTCTCTCTCTCTCTCTCTCTCTCTCTCTCTCTCTCTCTCTCTCTCTACTTATGTCTCTCTGTCTGTCGGTTGTTTTCTTTTGTCGTAGACTTCTGCAGCTGTAATTCAGAGGAGGATCTGCTAGCGCTAGTGAGTCACTGCAGTCATCAGTCACATGACAGCAGAGATTATATCACTGATATGGTGTGTGTGTGTGTGTGTGTGTGTGTGTGTGTGAACAGGCATGTAACACAGAAAAGGACATCAATCGACTCTCCACTTTCCCATTTCCTCCCTGTATTAATTCCATCAAACGCAGAGTGAACACAGAGTAACTGACACACACACACACACACGCACACAGCACAATTAACTGCTGTTATTTATGATTTTGTTTATCTACAGGTTTGATTGCATTTACTGGAATAATGAGATTGATACAATTACAGGTAGAAACTCTCTCTCTCTCTCTCTCTCTCTCTCTCTCCCCGCGTTTTGGTCAAATTGGTGACACTGTCTCGTGTGTGTGTGTGTCTGTGTGTGTGTGTGTTGCAGAAGTGTCAGACTTAAATTTGAGCCCCTTTAGTTCTATTCAGTCTCAGATTTCCTCCCCGGACAGCATTGGTCCTGACCACCTGACCCCGACTGATCCTTCCCCAGCCCCCTTCCACAGGTACCAGACCCTCCTCTTCTCCCTCTCTCTGTCTCTATTGTGTTAACATCTCTCTCCCTCTCTCTCTCCGCATGACATCACTGCCTCATGCTAGGAACCTGGCTGATGACATCACAGTGGTAGGTGGGAACCGTACAGGGCTGTTTGTTCAGGCAGTGAGGGAAGGGTCTCGAGCAGAGAGCTGTGGCCTAGTGGAAGGAAGCGAGTTACTTGAGGTGAACGATTCATGTTTGTTTGTGTGTGAGTGTGTGTCTTTATGTAATGTGTGTATGTGTGTGTCAGCTGGACCAGGTGATGCTTGGTGACGGACGGGTTTCTCTCAGGTCCTGTACAGCTGAAGTAGCTCATTATGCTCTGTGCTGGTGGACGGAGCCTGAGGCCTTAAAACACACACTCAACCAGGAGGGTGAGAAGCTTCATCATCATCATCTTCCTCACACATCGGGGCTACTTCTTGTTGACCGTGGAGGTCTTCCCTTAACCACTGTTTGCTTTCTCTCAGGTTACTCTCGCCTGCGGACAGAGCTCTCATCAATGTCCTTCAGCGGCTCGGACTCCTTCTATGTCCGCGTGAACCTTGACCTCTGTGCCGACCCTTCAGGCCTGAGAGTGTGTTGTGACGACATTCTGCACGTCACAGACACTCGCTATGCTGCCGGCCGGTGCCAGTGGCGCTGTGAGCAGATCGACCGGGAGACAGGGGCGGTGCTGCAGACTGGAGCCGTGCCCAACTACAACCGGTGTGCCACGCCCACCCGCCTGTCACGTGACTTTTGATGTTCACGCCTCGCCAGGAGAGTTTCACACCTGTCTGCTTTTCAGGGCCCAGCAGTTGTTGCTCGTCCGACTTCAAACCATGGCGCTCGAACAGAACCAGTGCAGAAAGAAGGTCTCGATATTCTCTCTCTTTCTCACACAAGCTCTGTCTCATTGGTCTGATGTGTGTACAGTTCTATAAGAAAGATTCCGAGCGGGTTCGTCTGATTAAAGCCGCAGTCTCCAATAGTCGAGCGTCCAGTTTGTACAGTCCTGTTCTGTACCGACTCAGTAACCGTAAGCTCCGCCCCCAAGTCACCTCAGCATTCTGAAATCAGCACAGCGAAGTGCGTGTTTGTGTGTTCAGGACATGGCGAGCAGCTTGTTCCCTTTAGTCTGGTTCAAATGGTTCATGTCTCCATAAAGCGTCCCGTGATCTTTTCGCCTTCTCTCCTGTCTCGTGGAATCATTGAGCGGCTGCTACAGCCGGCAGAATCCAGCCTGGACTTCAACACCTGTCCTCCAGGTACCACACACACCTTAGATGAGCCCCTGTTGCAACTTAGTCATGTGTGTGTGTGTGTGTGTGTGTGTGTGTGTGTCAGTGCTAATGGAGACCAGTGCACATCAGGACAGGAGTGTGTTCATGTTGGACTCCACCGAGACACCAATGGGGATTCGACTGCAAGACATTCAGGATGTGATGAACCAGGTGATCGCAGAACTCTACACGGCCTCTTGCTCATTCAAACACACACCGTCTCATACCTACTTCCTGTTGTGTACAGGACAAACATTGTCTCCTGCAGTTGGGCCTGAACAGTGTGGAGACACTCCTGAAGCAGAACATCTTTCCCATAATTCTACAAATCAGACCGAAGGACAAGAAAGGACGCAAGTTCAGGTGTGTCCATCAGGCTCTCAAGAAAGATTTATCTCCAGGTTGCAGAACTCAGGAGTGAATAGAGTGAGGTTTTCTGTGCACTTCTCTGCTGGAAGTTTGGACTCAGTGGGAGATGCTTCAGGCTGTTGATTTGGTCACATGTTAGTCAGTAATCTCTGAGACTTTTGTCTTTTTGGAGGCTTCGCTCCAATTGTTCAGCAGCGGCATGTGTCTATCTCTGTCCCGTTATAAGACTTCGATCTTTCTTGGAGAGAGTTTCAAGTGAATGAATCAACCAGAGCGCACTTTAGTTTACATTAAAGTTTGAGGTCCTATGTACACATATGCAGAAACAAGTATGTGCGTCACATGTGGGGTGATTGTTAAACATGAAATTCATGCTTTCACTCTCGCTTTAGTCCTTAGCTTAAAGTTCCCAAACACATTGCGTTTGCAACTTAAGGATTACCAAGAATCTTCGGTTTCCACAGCTCCAGAAGAGACATGCATCTCTGGTTTTGTAGTGGTTTAGAACTACTTTCTATTAAGCAGGTGATGGTTTGTACAGAGAGTACAATGTGGCTACTCTTGCCAATTCGTTACAGGGCGATTCAGCTCTTCTTACCTCCCTCAGGAAGCTGCTGTTAGGTGTGCGTGAGGAGCAGCTGATGGAATCATGGCAGATGGAGGAGCTGCAGCTGGAGACACTTCCCGTGATGTTCGGGACTGTCGAGCCGAGCACATGGAGCAGCACGGACGAGCTGATGAGTGTCATCTGCAGTAGCATCCAGCTTCAGCAGAAGGCTCTGGTGTGGCTGGAGAAGGAGCGGCTGCTGTGCAATTGAATACGTTTTCTGCTTCACTTAATAAAAATCTAAACTGAGAAACTAGATTTGGTTCTAGTGATGCACCGAAATGAAAATTCTAGGCCGAAGCCGAAGAGGAAAACCTGGCCGAAAACAGAAACACCAAATTAAATTATGTAGCACCCCAATTATTAGTAGTACCATTGTATTTATTGCCATGGTGTACTAACTTCACTAAAATCAAGGCATTGTAAATGCATACATGAATACATTTTCAAAAAATAAATAATTGCATAACTCAAAACTAATTTTGTTTCATTAAGCATCTTGCAACAATCAAGAGTATAAAAAATAATTCCAACTAAAATGTCACACATCAATACATAAACGATAATATACATGCCTAATGGCCTGCTGGAAGGTTGTAAAAATAAATGTTCTTTACACAGGTAATGTGTGAAAATAAATGGGGCATATACAAGGTTACCCAACTTGACAAAAGCAGTGCCACTTAAAGAATTTAGATGTTCAAAGAAAGTGCTTAGCTTTCAAAACTTAACTTCCTTTTACATAGACTCTAAACTTAAGCAGGTAAAATAAACTGATATCCAAACTATTGATCAAATTTAAGGGCTTTCCTGAAAAAAAGTTCTGAACTCAGTCGTCAGGGTCTCGGTTTTCGATAACTTTCTAATGCCATTACCTGCAATCGTTATTCATTCCATTGCAACATTGAACGTTCTGCCGATATCATGCAGCGGCCGCAGCAGTTACGTACATGTCAGTGTAGCGGCTGCGGCCATTTCGTACATTCAAGCTCGCGCTGCAGCAGTTAGAGTTTGGGTGGACCGCTCTATTCTAATTCAAACCGGACCAAGAAGCGGCCATTCTTCTGCTCATGTCATCACCTTTCGGCCGTATAGTTTCGGTGAAAACCGAAAATTCACTTTTTGGCTGAAAATTTGGTTCCCTAGTTGATTCTGTAGAACAGTCTCAAGGTTTCAAAGAATACTGGAGACACATTAGATTTCAAGCTTTTATTAAAAACGTTAAAGGCGGTCAGGGGCAGGGAGACTTGTAGGCAGATTCCGATCCATCACCTGAAAGAATAGCAGAAATGAAGCATAGAACCAGTTTCAGGAAGAGTAAAACTGGTGAGACATACTGGTCTGGTAGTAGTCGTAGACATGGACCACTGCAGGCTTCAAGCCGGTCACCACAATGTTCCGCGTCAGTCGGAGACTCAAAGTCACGGGAACACTGCGCGTCACCTGTGGCAAGTCAAGTTAGGACCAATACAGAAGTGGAAACCTGTTGCTCTGTCACACCTGCTTGAGATAAACCAGGACCGAGTCTTCATCTTGCTCCACTCGTTGTACCGGGGGAACAAACGCATCAGGAGCAGAGCCGAGCTGAGGAAGACGGGTGTTACGCTGGTTGACATGAAGCATCTCATGTTACTCACCAGAGAGGTGTCAGCACTGAAGCCCGACAGAAGCTTGACGTCCACAATCACCATGTTAGTCACAGGTTTGGAACCACTATACCTGAAGGAGCAAGAGTCAAATCATCCTGTCGCCTTCTAGGCATCTCCACAGTGAAGCCCCTCCTACCTCACAGTGATGTTCAGCATTAGAATGGTCGGCAGCTGAGTACAGTCTCCAGAGAGGTTCAGATCTGTGGTTAGTGACGCAGCAACTTGGACAGGTGTTGGGATGTTATAGAAACATGCAGCCTGTGGTGGAAAGGTTGAGTGACTAGGTAAACGCTACTGGAACAGGGAGAGTAGAAGCACTGACCTGCACAGAAACGCATGCGGCGCCATTCACAACAACACTGTACTTTCCCGGGAAGTTGTTCAGGGAATTTGACTGATACAGAAGACGGTTGCTAGGATTCACAGCAAAGTTGAAGTTGTCTCCCCCATTCACAGCTGATTGCACAGTAACAGCGCTGGAGCCGCTGGCCACAAATACTTGAGTGGCATAGAGTGACAGAGCCTGAAGAGCTACTACAGTGTCCTAAAAAAATAAATAAAATCTAATAAATCAAGAAACTGCATAACCACTACAGATGAGAGTTTGTCACCTGTGTGGAGGAAAAGCCTCCGTATGGGTTCTGCTGGGCCACAATCCAGTTGACAATACGGTTTGCATAGCCAAGATTGACTGAAGTGATGGACTGGACAGAGAGAACTGCCAACAGCACGTAAGAGCTGATCTCCACTGCAAGAGTGTCATCAGTTCCTGTTTGAGACCAGTGGAGGAGGGTGGTGCCTAAGGGAACACAAGATTAGTCTGGATGGGTAAAGAATTTGAAAAGCTCATTTCCACCATCAGAGATGCTGAGGCGGTCCAGCGTCTTTAGCAACTGAGCCCCAGTGTTGGTATCGGCAGCCAAGTTGAAGGTGTAGGCCAGGAGAGCAGTAGCATAAGTGTTCCTCATGGTTCCCATAGCAGCCTTCAAGCATCCCAGAGCTTTAACCACCACTGGATCCTGCAATGACAGTGCATCAGAACACTGGCACCACAACGGGTCTGGCATTTGATCTTCACCGTCGAAGGGACGCCCAGCTCAAGCAGAGACACAGCAATGTAGGCAGTCATGGTCACATTATCACCAACGCCACCCTGAAAATTAACAGCCACATAGAGATTTGCCAATGCCACATGCAAGGCGAGAGAACCTACCCTCATCTCATTGTGGTAAGTGGTACCCTGCTGTGAAAAACAGCCATCAGAACCCTGTGTGCCCATCAGCCAGTTCTTGGCACTCTGGAGGACAGTCGGGTCAATGTAGACAAACTGCTGAGCTCGTCCAAAAGACCTCATTACAAATGCCGTTAACCTAGAAGGAAAGGTTGATGATCTGATCTTGTCATACACCATCAATTAGTGGACTTACCATGTGTTGGACTCGTCATAGCCAAATGTGCTAAAGGAACCATCATCGTGTCTATAGTTCAGCTCTTCTTGATACCCTGTGGGACCACCAGAGTCAGTCATGTGAGCAACCTGTGGTGCTCGCTTTGACATACCAATTTGAATAAAACCAATGGCAGAAGTGCTGATGGTTGTAGTGAGCTGCTTTGTGGTGTTGAGGTACTGTAGAATATAGATGTTTGGAGAAAGAGTAGAAATGACCTGTTCCCCACAGCCTGTTGGCAGCTGCAGTAGCCCGTTTAGGTTATTCAAAGCCCGGCCCATCACATCCCCTAGGTCACAATGAATTAGACACTGATGGAGAGGTTTAAGAGTTAGTGCCAGGACTAACCAAGGACAGACACTGTGCATGAGGCTGATCCAGAGATCATGACTGAAGGAAGAGTCAAGGTCACGTCTTGCGAAACGGTGGCTCCTACACAAATAGGGTGGTCATGAATGAGATCCAAAGTTAAAAAGCAAAAGCGTACCCTTTGGACAAAGGAGAAAGCTCTGCGTGCTTGTCCTCTGGACACCTTCAGCCTAAAACAAGACACATGTGAAGCAGACAGTCACAAGTTAAACAATTTTGGCACAGACCAAGACTAGCAACTGTTCCGTGACGATATCCACGCGTCCTCTAGTTGGCACGGTTACAGCTTGAGTGCCACACTGAGCAGAGGAATCAGCTTGAGCACTGACAGTGATGTTCACAGTTCCTGCAGAGACAGACAGTCAGCAAGTAGCGTCAGAGTCAATCATTAACATACCAACCGAGAACAGAGGCAGTGAGAAGCCATCTGAAGGTGTTCCTGGCATTAGCGCACAAACAAGTGGGATTTGCAGCCACAGCCGTAAGGGAGAAGTTTGAGGAAGGAGTAGGAGTCACTTTAACCTTGACAAAAAGAAGTTGAGAGATGCATTAAAGACCGGGAGGTTTTTAAATAAAAAAAAAAAACAAAAAAACCCACAGACCATTATGCAATATGACATGTAGTTGAACACTGTTGCCTTCAACTCAAACGCTTCTCCGCGTATAATTGAATAGGGCAGAGTCAGGCTCAGGAAAAATGGCTGGAACACCGTAAGCTGCACTGGAGGAGCTAGACCCAGACCGGTAGAAGACAGGCAGAAGGTCTCAGTCTCCCAGGTGGTGATAGTGTCAGGAACAGTTAGAGGAATTTGCAGCTGCCCAGACGCTCTAAGGGGAAAAGAGTTAAAGCAATTGCGGTCGTTAAGCAATAAGACGTTTCACTAACCCCACTTCAGCAAGCTGCCAGATCCAGGTTTCTGGGAAATAAGATCTGATGGTAGTATCAACAGCGTCTCCACTGCTGGGTGGAGCAGCGGCAGGTACGGCTTTTTCTACAGCCGCCATCATCATCACTGGTCCTTGGCGAAACACTGAAATGGAAACTGCAGTGACGCAGAGCATTGAACATGATTGGGCTCCATGAAGTGGTCAGTAAAGATTCTCACTGATGTATCGGTAATAATTAATGTTCCGGTAGATCAGACACTGTGGAACTTGAAATGGAAGATTTGTCACCATCTTCATTCCAAAACCCTGCAGGAGGGAAAGAGAAAAAAAATAAACAAATAAACACCATGTACAAAGCAGAGACTTCTGGTGCCTTCTGGGCAGCTTTTTTTTTTTTTTTTTTTACCATAAACGTGTTATAGGCCTGGTCTGCAGAAACATCTCGCCTGGATCGAACATTCACACAGCCCTGATTGTCCTCCACACCAGATGGATAACCAGACAGAGACGTTACAGGCAGCAGGTTAAAGACCTTTAACCAGACCAATGACACAAGCCATCAAGTACAGCAGGATAGAGCAAGTCATGAACATTCAGGTTACCGTTTGATTATCAAGACGTGATCCAGAGTCGAGGATGAGGACGCTCTGGTCAACAGCACAAAGGGCACACAGAGAGCCGGCTTGAGCGGCTAGAGTCATTACGTTTGCCTCTCCGGGAATGGCTGATGTGGGAGAAAACTGCAGAGACACCTGAACAACAACAACAACACTGAGTGGCACTGTTTCAGATGGCAACACCACAGATACTTGCCTGGTTCTTAAAACACAACTCCGTTTTAAATGAAGCGCTGTCCACAACAATGTTCTCGTTGGGCAGGGCACAGTAGGCCAAAATCTGGATGAGCGGTGCCATGTCAACGCCAACAGATAGCTGGAATGACATGCTGCCGCTTGTGACCTTTCTGAAAAGCCTTGGTTGAACCGTCTCATAGCCAAACTGAACGATCACACCTCGGGACAGAACCTGCAGAGAGAGCAGAGTTAACGCCTGAACGGTTCCCTACACCCAGTCATCACTGCTCACCATGTAGACAATGTCAGCACTGTTGTCTCCCATGTCCCCCACGAAGGAGTATTTTACAGTGACCGTTGGGGTTGAGCCACATTTTAATGGCTCAGGAAGAGTGGCGATAGACAGCTGACTGACCGTCGGGGCATCTGGAGTCGCGGGACGAAGTAGCTGCACAACCTTGGTGTCTGAAGTAAAGTACGGCATTTTGTAGCCACCAGAGGCCACTGGCACTGCACTTGCCTGGGAAAGTACCAAGTGGTGACTGCAAGAACGGCTGCGTTTCAGAGAGAAAGAGCATCTTACCACTAAAGTCAAGTCTGCCTGAGGAAAGGACGTCGTACTGAGCGAGAAGGTGGCCAAGCCGTTCTGGTCTGTGGTGAGATTTAAAAGGATTTTATTGGGCCAGCTGCTCCCGTCCAGCAGATACACTGTTCTCCTTGCGATCACGCTGCCATTATAATAGGCAGCCAACATCTGAAGTGAAACAAAGCCATGTTAGCCGAGAGGGTTGGCACAGGGAGCGGGTCACTTACTTTCCCATTAACACTGGAGCCCGCTGCATACACTGTTGGGATGGCCACAAACGTCACTTGACCAACTTGAAAGGTTATAGATACGGTAGTGGACTTGGTCATGGTCACACCTGCAAGCAAAATAACAAATTACTAAATGTGACGCAAGCGTTTCATTAGTTCACCAGCTCACCTGTGCCTTCTTCAGAAAGGCTTGCGTTAACGACAAGAACGTTTCCACTCAGCTGCTGTCACAGAGTTCTCGTGTCACCTTCCACAACTGCTTCACTTTCCAGGTCTGGGATGTTGCTGTCTTCAGGTTGATGTTTGATTCTGACTGGACAGGGTTTTTTGGCACAGGCTCCTCAGGTTGCTGTTGACACCATACAGAGGATTAGGGTTGATGTTCAAGGACGATCATCATCTGCCATGTCGGATGAGAAAAATGTCATGTTCAGACCATATCTACCTCTGACCTTCATCCAGACAGACAAACCCATCTATAACCCAGGGCAAACTGGTTAGTCTCACTAGTCTGAAGCAGGATTT
>MU204387.1:119776-124776 GCA_017309775.1 Paedocypris sp. Pulau Singkep
TTTTCAACACTAAATTTGAGGCTAACCTGCAAGATCAGGTGGATATCCAGCAGAGAAACGGTCAGCCTCAGTTTGTCCGTTGGGTTGAGGAGACTCGCACAGAGTTTGGCATTTGAGCCAGACTCAATAACAGATGGAAACACCACCATGAAATACCTGTAGAAACCAAGTAGAAGGGCTCAGAGACACAACTCAGACCAGAAGCTACTGAAATACTCACGGTCCTGAACGGTCTGCATCCACAGCAAACTGTAGAACCAGCGCTAGACTCAGCCACGTCCAAACCCACGCCGCCATCGTGACCACCCTCAACTCCAGAGCCTGAGGTGACTGCAGCATTTAAACGCTCTGGCTAATGAAGAACAGGTGCCTCTGCCCGCAGGATTGAATACAGGTGATGCGCTCGATGAAATCCAGCAGCGAGATGGTAACAAACGTGATTTCCGGTCTCCGTTAGTTCGCGTAAACTGATCGGCATTCGAGCAATAGAAACGTCAGTCAAGACTTGTCGAGCTCGTTGTTTGTTTCACGTGGTTCCGCCTGACCAAAATTTTTGTTTATGTAGTCTGTTTTTATTAATTAAAAGACGTTTATTGAGCGATCACGCACCCTGTACCCGTTATTTTGCGCGCGCGCGCGCGTACAGTTTTACGTAACTTTTCTTCACATTTTCAGGGTGTAGTTTGTTTTAAACTGTACTTGTTATTAACATGTTGATACATTTTCTCAAATGGATTCAAATCTATTGGTGGCAAAACATCAGACCTCTCTGCCAGAATGTCTTGAAAGTTTGTACAAAAATATGCATTGCATCTGAAATGGCTTAATTATATACTAGGCATAATTGTGTCTTCAGTTTCATAATATTCTAATGTGTAGGTTTTATTATGTACGACAGACTGAACTTCATGCGTTATTACCATTTTTTACCATTTTATCACAACACCTTTTTGCACATTTTCTTAAAATAAAAAAATATTTTGGTGGCAAGACATCAAACACTGTAAGATAATACTAGATTTTATTCACCTCCACTTTCTTTGTTCCATAGTACAGTAATGTGTATTATATTTGTTACAATCTGATAAAATGTAATGTTGTCTGTCATTTTTGAACATTTAAGCAATGGTGCAGTTATTTCACAGCAAAGACTGTTCACGACTCCAGGAAGTGAGTCAAGTGACCCAGAAATGGAGGAAGCAGTAGAAAACGATGCATGGATGGCCGATGCAGAGGCGTTTAAAAGCATTCAATAAAATTAATTGTAAGATTAATATGGCAACAATTTTAATTAATTAAAATACTTTTTATTTGCATAACACATTGTACTATGACAATGTACTCGACAACACATTTTATATTAACTTAACTTTAGAAAGCAATATTTAGTCTAACAATGAAAACCACATTTAACATTTAAAAAAAGGGGGTTACACAATGCACAGTTCCAGTTGTTCAGGATCATCAGTTCCAGTGAAACCCAGGCAGATTCATCTCACTGAATAAAAAGAGAAAAATGCCCTGGTTCCCACCTCCAGCAGCTAGTCCGATGTGGGAACGGAAAGGAACGTCATTCCCTTTGATCGGTGAACCAGGGATGAAAGAACGCAAAATGTTTCCTGTCTTTCAGTCCGACAGTATAGGAAAACCAATTACAAAGGTTTTATTTTTTATTTAGAAATAAGCTGAACCTGATAAAGATGAATGTGTGTTGCTGTGTTTCTCAGGGCAGAAGATAAGCAAAGACTCGGTTTAACCCTGAAGACTCTTTATTAATGAAAATCTTCCCGTTTCTGTTAAACACACTAAACAACTTCCAATGTGCGCGCACACATTTATAGTCTTGACATTGTGTGTACGGTCAATTTGTACATCAGTGTGTGTGTCTGTAGAACAGAGTCCTGTTATAGATCTGTGTGTGTGTGTGTCAGTTTAAAGATCAGTGTGTGTGTATGTGTGTGAGTGTGTGTCAGTTTAAAGATCAGTGTGTGTGTGTGTGTGTGTGTGTGTGTGTGTGTTATATAGATCAGTATGAGTATCAGTGTGTGTGTGTGTGTGTGTGTGTTGTAAATCATTATGAGTATCAGTGTGTGTGTGTGTGTGTGTGTGTGTGTGTCTATAGATCAGTGTGTGAGCGTGAGATCCGTGGGCCCTTCCTCATCTCTTTCCTCTTCTCCTCTTTCCTCCTCCTCTTCTCCTCCTCACGCAGGATCTTCTGAAATGCTTCTGCTGTCTGCAGCACCTGAAATGACAGCCAATTAGAGCGCAGCTGGTGACACCGTCCAATTGGAGCCGAGGAGAGTGAGCGGTCTTCTCACCTCGTCTCTCTCACTGCGGTATGGGTTGACGTAGTCTGGCGACTTCTCAGTGATGCCGAGTTCCTGTGACATCTGCAGGAACACACACACACACACGGCGTGATTCCCTCACCCACACACATTCTCACATTCTCCGTCCTCTGACCAGCGTGAGCACGTGCTGGTGTGTTCCTCCGCTGAACACGCCCGTTCTGTTGCAGAAGATCAGACCCCATCGCAGAAGATCCGCCCACTCCACATTACTGTCGTAGTAGTGATGCACGATCCGGGGGAACCGCAGAACCACGTCTCCGAAGAACGCCGTGTTCTCCACCACATGAGAGTATGCTAGACAGAGAGGAGAGAGAGAGAAACACGCTTTCCCTTTTAAATTCTTTACTTTGAGTCTATTAATAAATAACCTGCAAACACACACAGCGAGGTGCAATCGGTTGTGCAGTCATCACACTTCAGAGAACAGCTTCTAGGATGTCTTTAGAACATCATCTTTTTAACAACCTTAAAATAAACCATACACACACACACACACACACACACACAGATGGTTGTCCGGAAATCAATGTTCCTTTTCACACGACTCTTCTTCCATCACTCAGGAGATGATGAGGGTCACACATTACTCCACCAATAAGAGACCATCAGATCATGTTCAGATCTAGTCAGTCATGTGGAGATTCTAGCCATCAGTAGATTCTGGTGATCCGGATTTTTCATCCAAGTGGAGTCATTTTATATATTATTTATCTATTATTTGTCTAATATTTAACAATCAATACATTAAAAAAAACTACAAAACCACAATCATGCAGAGAACAGAGAAACGCAAGTCTTCGTAGAGGAACAGACAGGTAAATCCTCTCTCTCTATATATATATAATGAAACAGAGAAAGTCCTGCTCACCCTCCTTGATCTTTTCGTCGAGAGGAAATGGATCATCAGGGCGAAGATTAGCAGCGATGAGGACGGCACGAGAATCTTCTAGCACCTGCACACACGGTCAAGAACGGTCTGAGGTCAGAGACAACGACAGAGGCCGAGAGAGTGAGAGAGAAAGAAAGTGAGATAGAGCGGAAGTGAGACAGATAAAAAGAAAAGTGACAGGGGGAGGTGATAGAGAGAGATAGACAGAGACAGGCAGACACACAGAGGGAGAGAAAAAGACAGAGTAGATGGGAGTGAGGGGAAAGTGACAGAGATAGACAGATAGAGGGGAAAGTGACAGAGAGACAGGGTGCACAGAGAGAGATTGACAATGACAAAGAGCAAAGTGCGACAGATAGAGGGGAAAGTGATGAGGGGGGTGACAGAGAGAGACACAGACAGACAAAGAGAGAGAGAGAGAGAGAGAGAGAGAGAGAGAGAGAGAGAGAGAGAGAGAGAGAGAGAGAGAGAGAGAGAGAGAGATAGACCTTGAACAGTCCCTTCAGCATGATGTCAATGATCTTGTACTGCTGATTCACGTCATTTAACTCCACCAGATTCTTTAGAGCATTCAGGTGATCCCTCCTCTTCCTCTCCAGCAGACGTTTATCTGTCAAGCTTCAGGAAAACAACAACATCACACACGCACACCTACACACACGGTCAGGATACAGATCTCCAGGTTAGAGTCGTGCTGGGGTTCCTGTGAGTCAGAAGTGAAGACCACCGGAGTCACCAGCAGCAGCAGCAGCGCACACACACCTACCATGACCAAACTGAGGAAGGAGGAACGGAACAGAAAGCAACAGATTCAGAATGAATGGATAAACACTTTGGGAGCATCACCAAATCTCCACCGACACTTTGAGATCAATATCTACAATGAACAGCCAACAACACTAACCTAGCGCTGAAGCGGCGGTCACACGCGCGTTAGGGGCCGTTTCATGCAGCGATGCGATGCGGCGCGATGCGCGCGAGTCAGCGGCGAGTGCAGGACTTCCGCACGGACCGGTTTGGGCGACGGACGCGGCTGATGTCATCAACGGCGGTTTTATTTTTAATTGAAATACTGTATACAACTTACATGACAATCAAATATCTTCAGTAAACTGGTAAGCATAACTTGAACAGAACAAAAAACCAGAGGAAAATAAAATAAAAAATTAATAATATATTAATAACAACAACAGAACATTAAAAAGAAATTACCACCAACATACAGGGCTACTCATCTTAATCCAAAACGATTCTGTGTCACTCCAGTGAACCGCACCAGTTGGACACCTCAACCTTCAGTCAGGGCTTCACATTTAAGAATCTACATTTATGTATTAAAAATTTCCCTAACAACAAAAGATTATTAATTAAATAAAATTTTTTTTTTCTTTTTCAAGAAACAGCCCAAATTATACTGATTTTAACTCCAAATGTGGTTTGATTCTCAGCTTCGTTGGATGGCTAAATTCTGTTTAAAACTTTGAATGTAATATATATTTAATATTTTTAATTTCTGCCAGATCAAACTCATTAAGTATATTATTTATTTTCTTTACAAATAGGAACATAATTTGTATCAGCAAATTTCTGAGAATTTTGTTTGAGCAGTACTCACCACAGAAATCAATCCCTTGAAAGCGAAGCTGTCTCAGGCGAGGGAAGGCATTTGAGTAAAGCGTGTCACTTTTTAATAATAATAATAATAATAATAATAATGCTTTACTCTGGACATTCCAGATTAAGAGAACTGGAATGGCCTT
>MU204387.1:129776-138427 GCA_017309775.1 Paedocypris sp. Pulau Singkep
GTCTGCTGCACAAGGAAACAATATTTTTCTGCTTTTCTGCCATATCTTCACACTCTCGGTCTCTCGACCCCAATGAATTATGGGAGGTGTAGTTCCAATTACTAGAAAACTATAGCACAGAAACGGCACTCATTAGAGTATCAAATGATCTCCTAATGGCCTTGGATGAAGGGAACATTTCATTATTAGTTCTGCTGGATCGTAGTTCCGTGTTTGACACTATAGAACACAATATTTTAATAGATTGCCTAGAAAACTATGTTGGGGTTTCTGGACACGAGTTAGAATGGTTTAGGTCATACCTGTCAGATCGATTCCATTTTATACATGTAAATGGAGTCTCGTCACCGAGAAATAGGGTCAAATACGGAGTCCCACAAGGTTCAGTTCTCAGACCAATTCTATTTTCTTTATATATGCTTCCTCTAGGAGACATTATCAGAAGCCATAGACATAGCTTTCATTGCTATGCTGATGATACGCAAATCTATATTTCCACAAGGCCCAATGAAACCACGCAATTAACTAAAACATTAGTTTCAGTGATATTAGTGACTGGATGATGAAAAACTTCCTGATGCTTAACAACAAAACCGATTTATTGCTTATTGATTCTAACCTAAAAATAAAGGACCCTAAAAATAATCTTAATGGACTTAAATTTTCAACCACATCAACAGTGAAAAACTTGAAATTTCTGAAGTCATATAAAGAATCGACATTTTTCTTTTTAAAGACTTTTTCACATAGCGTCTTTGCGTTGGTCTCGGACTAAGAAAAGCGCTATATAAATGAACTTGAACTACAAAAGATTCTTTTATCTATAATTCAAGGAAAACGAAGTCAAAGTGATACGAGTCACACATTAGGTTCGTAAATAACATCGTATTTTTACTAAATACTACTAGTATACTACTAAAGTATTTTAAGAGAAATGTAACTTAATTTAGCCCGAAATGTAAAATAAGATTTTAAAAATGTGAATAAATACCATTTTTTGTCTGAAAAATCTGGTAGGAGGGTGCTTATATTCGCGGGGTGCATATATTTGTGTAAATATAATACGTTACGTCTGGTGATTCCCCTGCTTCTATTAGACACACTTCAGATAAGTGGCGAAAGTGGCTACACAATAATTCGCAAGAACTAAAAAGTATCAGTCCTGTTGTATTGTGTTTTGATGCAGTGTGTGCAGTGGTCACCTTGTCCAGACGGGGGCAGCAGTGCTGCGTGGCTGACAGCAGGTACAGACACGAGTGCTGGGCGGAGGGCGGGAGTGTGACATCACAGTGTGCGCACACAAACGCTCGCACCGCTGAAAACACAGCAGAGTCGCAAAGCAACCTGCAACACACACACATCAGTGACACTACGCAGTGAGTGAAGCACACACACACACACACACACACACACACACACTGACCGGTGTCCGTGAAGCCGTGATAGGTGCAGCAGGTAGATGAGACAGCACTGTGCTTGTGTGTGTGCTAGAGAGCGTGACTCAGACAGAACTGCACACCAGTTTGACACTTCACAGCAGAGAGACAAGAGAGAGTCCTGTAGAACACACAGCACCTCATCTACACACACACACACACACACACACACACACACAGAATCTTCAGACTTCATCTTCCTGGCTCTTGTCCTCCTGTGATCCTGCAAATTCCAAGTTCCATAAAGTGCTCTTTATGGAACCTGGCAATAAAGTTTTTTCTGATCTGATATACAGCGCACAAACACATTTAACTTGTAAGAATTTATATATTTTTGTTTTATAATCATCTTATTATCATTTTTATAAGGTTTTTTCTGTGTCCATTCATCATATCCCTCTTTGTTATTTCTCTTTATGCCTATCCTCGTGAGCAGGGCCTCATGAGTTCCTCCAGATAATGTGAAGTCAGACAGTAAAGAACATCCGGCTGCTTCTGATGAGACGTAAATTTGGGCCAAAAGTCAAGGTCAAAAGGTCAAGACATCCAGAAATTCCTGAATGAATTACTACGGTCTACTACTTATAGTCGACCTTAGATAATACCTGTACTATCCAGGCTTGAATTAAAGTGTCTAATAATGTTATTCTCGTGTTTCTTGTGCTGATACTATGCGACGACCGGTAGGAGACTAGTTACGTGAAATTGTTTGTCTCTGTGCCAAAGTCTATCTATGTTTTTGGTATGATTGATACCTCATGCCTTAGGGTTAGGGTTATGGTTAGATTTTTATTTGGGTAAAAATGTGTTCTTCTTAAATTGTCTTCAGTGATGTTTCTGAATGTGAATAAACCAGCCTGTTATTTCTAATGACTGCACAGTAAATTTCCCAGAGTACAATTTACTCAATTTGAAGAAAATTTAACTTTGTCGGATAGCATTTGGTCCTCATCAAAAACAGAGTAAATTTTACTCTGTAAATAAAGTCATTTTTCCAGAGTTACTTTTACTGCATTTGTTTACTCTGATTAGTGTTTTTTTTTTAAATCAACTCTCTGCTCTTTTACTCAGGTTTAGAGCTGGCCCAATTTGACTCTTACTTTTTTTTTTTTTTTTTTTACAAACAAACACGATCTTTACATAAAATACAACACAACGGCACACAAAGATCTACTTAAAAAACATGTATTTACAACAAAAACAACACTTAAATACACGAACAACAAGACACCCGCAATGCCTTGTGGGAAGGCATTATGACGGGGGAAAACCCTGCTGGAAATGATTCTTGCATAAAATAGATGTGACTTGTATGAAAGTGACTAGTTAGTAGTTTTAAACTATACTTCACCATCTAACAAATGTGCGTGTCTTCTCCAGGAGCTGCTACTTTGTATGGAGTAGTTGGCCTGCAATTTTGGATAAATGACTCTGAGTAGAGCGGGTACTCTGAATTTTTGCTCCCACTCTCTTGTTCAGTAAACTCAAAGCAGAGTAAAAACAACTATTTCGGAGGGGGAAAAAATTACTCTGAAAAAATTACCATTTTTCCTGTGTGGTTGTCTCATTCAAATGTATTTTATAAATATATTATAAATGAAATAATAAATAATAACATACATAAATAAACTTGAACTTGAACTTAATTAGTTTAAAGGTAGACAATTTCACATTTGAGATAAACACACGGGACCAGAATCTGTACTCATATCAGTACACACGCCACCACAGAAACCAATTAGGAAAACGACCGACAGTACATTCAGCCACTCTGTACTCAAATCAACAAAGTGTAGTTCCTCTCACTGCCAGATAAAACTATTCCGACTGATTTTCCGATATTTTGTAACTGTTTTCAATTGGCTTTGACACAGCAGGTGTCAAATTACTATTCTTTGACTTGGTTTATTAATTAATTAAATAATTGTCACATTTAATATTATTTTTGCTTATTGTGGATTAAATTAATTCATAGATTGTGATCTATCCTTCTCAACACGATGGAAGACCGTTTGCTCCTACTACGTTGTCATACGGTTCAGTGTGACAATTCAGTAAAGTTCTGATGTGAAGTTCTGCTGCTGTGAATAGGTGGTGTAGTCATATATCTCACATTCATAGGTCATAACCCCTGGTTATGAAAACCATGAAACCAGATAAGACAAATAAGTGTGCACATAAGAAAACACGTCAGTAGTAACTATAATAACCCTGATATGTTGCATGAGGAGATTCACATTTGTGTTGGGATGCTGATGAGAATGCAGATGCTTCTGTCTCTGTAACAGTGTGCTTTTCAAATAGTCTGACAAAACGAGTCAGAAGGAGTCGCACACACACACGCGCACACACACACACACACACACACACCTGTCAGCTCTGGCGTTTCAGGGGGCAGCAGATGGGCACACAGCTTAAGCAGGAAGTCACAGCATACTTTATTTAGATTCATATTCCTGAAAGAAAAGACATCAAATGAGAACTCATCAAGGGCTTCATAAGCTGTTAAAGTGCTTTTTACGCATTAAAATGGAAGTTAGTGTCACCTGTTTCCTGAACACAGTCGAGCTTTGCTCTCCACAGCTAGCTTGATAAAACCACACGATGCTAGGAAACACAGAAAAAGAGTTTTTATTCAAAGCAGACCACGCGCTAAATATACAGACAGAACTAATCAGTTTAGTGCATTGAATAAATAAAATTGGCCAATAGTATCAATGTACTGCATACATGCAAACAACCAATAAGATCACAATAATGGCTTAAACACACAACAACAAATCAGATTTCTGCACTGCCTAAACCCCACAACCAATTCCATCAGTTCACAGATTCAACTAATTATTTAACCAATAAGATAAAAATACACAACCAACTAATTCAGCCATTGTCCAGCAGTCAGGACATGAATCTGCCACTCAGGCATTGCAGGTTAGAATTCCGGTCTGGTGGGTTCTACAACGGAACAAGACCCCCACATGCCCACTACACCACGGCTCAAGACTGCACACTGCTCCGGGTTTGTGTGTTTTACTTCACTGGATGGTTAAATGTAGAGCACAATTTGATACAACCCCTAGTTTGATTTGTCTTAAAACTCAAGAAGGGATCTCATCACACAAGAAGTTGTGGGTAAAATGCCAGCAACAGACAAACACCCAAAAGCAACATTGTACCAGACTGGGATCTGAAAATCTCAATGGACAAATTGAACAGCTTCAAATCATGTAACAAAATAAAATGCACATAACTTTGCTTTTAGAGAACGTTACTGAAGATTAAAAAACTCTGAATACAGGTTTTATTTTAAACGTTTATTTTCCCCGTTCTAAAGCTTGATTATTTTGGAGAGACATTTGAAATCCTGACTGGGAGAGTACATTATTCTGTTGATTTTGACCATTGGATGACATGATTCACATGACATTTTTCCAAATAAACAGATCTGTAAAATGTACTATAAGCGAAATTATGTAATAGGCTAAATGATACAAGCTATGATTGTGCAAAATGCAAATTATGATTTGCTGATTCATTGCTGGTATATCAAATATAGCATGTAAATACAGCATTACAGCCACTAGCTTGGTTATGACTGAACTAAACTTAAAATAAGACTTTTTTTTTTACCTTGTGCATTTAAATCCTGGGTTATCCACATCATGATTAAAATTAATTTAAGACGAGGGCGAGCGAGAGAGAAAGTGTGAGAGAAAGAGTGGGGGAGAAAAAGCAAGTGAGTGAGACAAAGAAAGGCAGCGAGAGACAGAGAGAGAGAACATACTGACTCTCACCAAGTTTTCTGGAGAAAAGTGTCATGTGATCCGGACTGAGGGAAAACTGACGACACATTACAGAGAAGAAAAGCTGCAGCACATGCACTGACGAGAGGCGCTCACACATTCCCTGCACACATAAAAAAAATCAGCGTACGTGACTGTGTGTGTGTGTGTGTGTGTGTGAGAGATAAACTCACAACTGCAGTCGGGATGCAGACGGTGTCACAGCAGTCCAACAGATACACACACACCGACTCCAGTGTCTTCTTCTCCACGGAAGTTGAAGACGCACACACACACGTCTCCAACAGGCTACACACAGAGACACACACACACACACACACTGAGAGGCTGCAGATATGTATTTCAGCAAAAATAAAGAGAGAGAAATGGGGAGTTACCTGCAGGCTGTATCAAAGAATGATAGAATTCGCAGTAAAACTCGTCCTGAACCTGAGCAACTCTGATCAACACACACACACACACACACACACACACATCATCACAACAATTTCAATCATCAAAACGAAGACTTTGGGTGACATTCAAAAAGATTTGATCATAATTTTGACGAAAATGTGACGATTTCTGTGTCCTCTCCCGATGCAAAACACCGAAAGCTATTCCATCAAGTCGCCACATTAATGACAAAGCACATAACACATTATTGTTTTAATAATGTTTTCTGTAATGTTTATTATTACAATAAATGTAATGGTAATTATTACAATAGGTGTAAATGGACATTCCAGAACTGCTGTGTGTACACGCGTCTCAGCCAAGTCAAGTTACTGTGTCTTTACGTAGGCTGCACCAACGAGTGCTTGCACTTCAGTGGAAAATCTGTTTATCTGTTTATGTTGTGTTTAACCCAAGTAGTTTTCCTATCTTTTAAATGGGCTCAGAATCGGAACTGAAGATTGAAATGCACTTCAGCAAATCTTGTGCTTAAGGGACGTGCACTTACACGGAGTCAACTGTACAAATTAACTTTTATTTTTACCGCAGCATTTTTTTATAGTTTATAAGCAGTGTTCTGTGTACCCTGTGGACCAGCCCCTCACAGTGGCTGCTGCAGGAACCCCGAGTCGGTGGGCTCAGACATATTGCATTCTAGAGACATGAATTTCAGGGTCCTGGCGAACCTTTGTATCGAATATTCTTGAAAAAGTCTGATCAAGTTAACTCTCTTGATCTGACTCTCAACTGATTTTCATCATACAAAATAAAAAGTTAGAAATTTGCAATCAGAGCACAGTATAGAACCGGCACTATTTAGTTATGAATGACCTTGGATAAAAAGAAAGTCTCAATAGTTCTGCTGGATATCAGGGCTGCATTCAGCACAATATCTTAAGAGAGACTTGATAACTACACTGAGGTTTCTGGACGAGCGATATGCTCAAGATGCTGGAAGATTATCACAAGGGACTAAATACTAATTGCAGAACTAGGATTAAAACAAATATGTGCCAACAGTGATGATCCTTTCTAGGCCTTGTCATCATCTTCTATGTTCTCTGGCTTGTCATTATCTAGTGACACGTCCTGTTAAGTCCTGTAAGCCTTGACAAGTCCAACAGCAAATTTCTACTCTATGCTCAAAGACTAAACACACGGTTTGTACATTTTTCTCATTTTCTTAGACAGAAATTTGCTCTCAGACTCGATAAACAGTGGACAGACCTCTGAACGACGCTGAACGAGCTGAAGGAATAAGAGCACATTGAATGGAGAGAGTTGTATACGGTGCGGGTGCAGTCGATGCTTTAACATCAGTTTTACACCCGATCTTGATCTGACGATTCAGTTTGAAGAAAAAGGAAACTCTCTGATGCTCTTGCTTTGGATTTTTGTTTTCCAGAACTTACACTGTCTGTCTGTCTCTCACTCACCTGGAGCTCTGTGAATCGGCTCATCACTGTCTCTATGATGCTCTTGACTTCTGAAAGCTGGACCGGATCAGACTGATGGTTTGCCCTTAGACACACACACGTGCACACACACACACACAAACGAGAGTGTGACATGAACATCAGTTCTGTGTGAGTGTGTGAGCTTACCTGAGCAAGGCCGCTGCTGTTCGCACGGAACACAGCGACACCTGCAGGCAGGAAGTAGATACTCCTTTCATGACAACATTAGCCACGGTGGAGAACTCGCATGGCGTGGGAAACAGACGCACGGCTGCGGGCTGCCTGCACGCACACAACACGAGTAAATGTATCGCTGTCAAAAGACGTGTGTGTGTGTGTGTTTGTACTTCTCCAGGAAGGTGGTCAGCAGTGTCAGTCCTTGTTTCTGCACCTCAATATCCGAATTTCCCAGAGTCTCTTTCACACATCGTATTAAAGGCTCTATACCTGCGCACACACATCGTACACACATCACACACACAAACAAACACTAACTGACTGACTGAAATACCGTAGACGGAGTGACACTGTGAGAAGAACATGGGATCATCGCACAGTTGAAGGAGACAGGTGAAGCCAGCCCATCGCAAGCCCTCGCTTCCCCCACACACACACTCCAACACACACTCTAGAAGAGAGAGAGAGTCAGTGTGTGTGTGTGTGTGTGTGTGTGTGGCAGGTCGTGAGGACTCTCTCACCGGGCAGGTCAGCCTCCAGGAAGCTTGTGCTGAACAACAACGGAGTGTGAACCATCACCGCGCATACACACTGCACACACACCGTCTGAACGCAGTCCTCGGAACTCAGCAGCAGCTGTCCACACACACACACACACAGACAGTGTCCTACTGTGTCTTAATGTGTGTGTGAGTGTGTGTGTCTGTGTATGTACCTGCTTTATAATTAGAGGAAGTGTCTGGAAAGGAAAAGATTCCTTAGGGTGTTCCTTCAGATTCATCAGCACATACACACAGCCAGGGTATTGACACATCTGCTTCACAACACCTGTACACACACTCTCTCTCTCTCAGTGTACTTTCTCTCTCTCTCTCTCTCTCTCTCTCACACACACACACACACACACACACACACGCACACACATGTCTGGTTGATCCCTCTCTTACCCAGGGCATTGTGGACAAGAGCGGAGGTGTGTGCATGAGTGAGTGTGTGTAAAACCAGCACACACACACAGTGGCGCAGTGGGTCAGGCAAGGTCCGCACAGCGGCGTCGGATCCCCACACCATCATCAGCGCGTAACACACAGCCGCCTTCAACTCCTCGTCACACACCCGCAGACCTGCACACACACCCTCCAGCACACACACTGCACACACTCGCATGTGTTAGCCTTCACACAAAAGACTGCCACCGGGGGCAGCAGAGACTCACGGTGGCTGGAGGTCAAAGCTTGGCTAAGTGGAGGGTGAGACTCCAGAAGTTTACCCAGGAACAACACAGAGGAGAGAGACAAACCATCAGCACACTGGGGGAGAGAGAGAGAGAGAGAGAGAGAGAG
>MU204387.1:138527-150263 GCA_017309775.1 Paedocypris sp. Pulau Singkep
AGAGAGAGAGAGAGAGAATTATAGTTATAAGAGGAAATTACACACACACACACACACACACACACACACACACACACACACACACACACACACACACACACACCCACGTGACTGTTTCCTCACTCAGTAATGTGCGGCTGAAGTTTAAATATCCCGCTTTATCTCTGTAGAGAAGTTCCCGCGCCTCGTTGCCTCGCGCCACCTCCAAGAGCGCCGCTCGTTTCCGTGCCGCCTGATAACAAAAAGCGTCCACAAACTTCCAAACAGAGGCGCTTTGGCACATTTTGTATCGTAAACCGAGTCGCCTTCTTACCGACACGTCCCGTCTTTCCATCATGTCCACGACACAGAGCGAGCAAAATCCATCGCCGGGACCCTGCGCCGCGTGACGCCAGTGGAGCTCCTTGCATATTACACCCAAACCCGACATTTGCCAAACACTGCTCGAATTACTCAAAACAACGTCTCGGTTTGAACAATTAATACGGAAATAACAGAAACACGTGAATTCTGACGACTGCAGAATTCCCGCTCAAGCTGACGTCTCGTCTCGTGCAGCAGTGACCAATCACAGCTCGAGCGCCTTTTATTAGAACATTTATTATACCCAATTAATCACGATAATAACGATCATTTAATATATCATATAATAACTAACAACCACAGAACACACGAACCGCATTAATGCAATGATATCGCAGTGACATACTGTCATAATGCATTCTTGACCGTTTCAGTGTGTTTTGTTGATGATGTTTAGATAACGTTCAGTTTAAGATTTGGCAACATAAACGCAATGGTAAACTGGGCAGACTGAACAAGCTGAGACGGATCCATCTGTAATAGCTTACGGATACAGACAAACACTAGTACACTACAGGAGTGACCAGACAGGCAGAAAAGCTGAGGCAGGGATCAAGCTTCAGAGATAATACTAAACAAAACTCAATCAATTGGAGCATTTATCAAAAATGAATTGAAAACCATAATCAACAGTAAACTGGATCGCAACTACTCATTTAATTCATTGAAACTGTTTGGCTATAGTACATTTTACAATGTGTTTGGTCTTTATTACCGTATTTTACTGTTTTAATGTAAAACAGCACAATTTAGTAAAAAAAAATATCAGTTAAAGTCTAGACTGATGACACATTACTTTTATAAATGTACGCAACTGTTAAAATAGAAAGGTATGCTGTATTCACACACAAACACATATAGTTTAAGAGGCTTTATTTCGAAGTGTGTTCAGGTCTCGGCTGTAAGCTTCTGCAGTGTGGATCTCAGATGATCTCGAGCAACGCCGCATGAATCCAAACTTTTGCTCTGTCTGCGGGACACAAAAACACGGTCAAAGTCAGCTGCGGCTGGCAGCCATTGGGGGTAGACAATACCTGGACAGGAAAGCGTTGAGCACGTGGATGTGTTCTTCAGGGAAATAGCTCTGCTTCACCACATGATCCAGACACAGCAGGTGAGCCGGAACCACCTTCACAGGCTTCAGTCGGTCCTCACTCTGGGAAAAGAGGCCATCACCGTTTCACAAAAACCAAGCCACTGTCAGACAGTTATTAGTTCGTGTCACCCGTCTCTCCCGAAGCAGATATGTTAATGACAGTGTAATTATTATCAGCAATTATAATGCTTTCAATTTTCATTTGAACGCTAAATTTATTGAAATTAATTGCTAAATAATTGTACAAATGGCAAGATAGTCTGTTCCAATCTAGCTGGAGTCATATATTTGTAATTTACCATTTTTCACAAGCTAAAATAATTCAAAGAAAATGTATTTAATATCAATTGAATAAAATCATATCAACAACTGAAATCACAGTAAAATGAATGGCTAAAAACATTAAAACTTCATCTCATTTGGGCTGGTTTTTACACACTGTCAAAAATTGTAATTTTTCTTATGCCCATGTGTAAAGAAAATAAAGTAGTAAATTGCAACTTTCTACTGTATATTTTAAAATAAGAAATAGGCTATAAAAAAAACTTTACTAGCCACTGTTAGTAGCTTTTTTCCGTATGTGCTGTTACCATGTTTGCATATTTGTTACTGCAAAAAATTACAAATATTTTACCTACCCAACAAAGAACAACTATCATTAGAATTGTCTGTTGAATTGTAAAAGAGAAAGACTGACTGTATTCAAATTAAAAACAGTTTACAATGCGATCACTGTATCACAAAGTGATGTCGTTGTTGCTGTGGCCCCGTTGCTCCGCCCACCCCAAATCACACCGCCCCCTGTAGTACGTGTCCTTTATTTTTAGGTAATAAAAGTGTTAACCCTAGTCAACACTCATCCTGATCTCAGCAGAGGGCAGCGTGTACCTTAAGCAGTCCCAGCATCACCAGCAGCGCAGACACGAAGCTCAGCCCCGGGAAGGCGGGAGTGAAGAAGGCCCGACTCAGCACCGCGTCTGAAACACACGCATCAGTCACGTGACATCATCACTCATCGACGTGTGGTCACCTCACCGAGACTCTCCAGCACGGCCGACTTCACATCCGCATCCTCTTCCTTGTACACGGAGGAGATTTTCAGAAAGGCCTCAGCCATCTTAGCCACATCCAGCACGTCCACCTGTAAACATAAGACCACGCCCTGCCACACCGCTCCACAGAAACCTAGCGTGCTAATCAGACCTGCTGCTGGATGAGGAAGCCTCGCTTCTCCCCCAGTCGCAGGAGCTTGTCCGGTGAAGGGAAGCTGAGGAAGGAAGAAACATCTGGTGTCCGAGGGGCCGACGGCGGAGTGGAATACTACACACAAATTATTAGACACGACATGAAATAGATTGCTTTGACTTCGACAATGTTCTCAAACCTGATTTAGCTCAGTGTTGTCTTCCTCCTCCTCCTCTTCTTCTTCCACATCTTCCTCATCATCATCATCATCATCATCATCATCGTCGTCCTCCTCCTCCTCATCATCCTCCTCTTCCTCATCTTCAGGTTCTCCTTCATCGTCACTGTGTACAAATCAGTGTGTCTTTCCAGAATCCCCACAGATGACATTACTTTCTCCCCAATGTCAGGAGTGAAACTCACCTCAGCGAGGCCAGTGTGTCAGCCTTATTTATACTCTGCATCATCTTCTTCACCTTCTCACAGCCCTCATCACCTAAGCTGTTGCCTGACAGTAAAAAAAAAAAGCAAAGACTGAAGCAAGGCAGCATCGCTTCTGACAGTTGTGAGCGCTGCCCCGTCTGTACCATTCAGGTCAAGCTTCTGGAACTGATCTTTGTCCTGGACCGATCGAGCCACTTCCACAGCAGATTCCTCTGTGATTTCCCCAAAAGACAGATTCAGCTCCTGCTCAGGGAAACATCTCAGTTATGGCCTGCTGGTGTCTGCTTGAGAGAAATGCAACAGTACCTGTAGATGGGGCAGACCGTCCCTCACGGCCTCAGCTAGAGCACTTGCTCCCTCAGACCGAACCAGACAGTCTCCAAAATTGATAACCTGGACGTTCTGGAGGTGCCTCAGTGCCTAGATCGCACACACACACACACACACACACACACACACACACACACAGACATCGCTATCGGACCTTGTTCTGCTGCTGGGGAGCACAAGTCAGTACCTGGGCCATGGCTATGGCTCCTCTCTTGGTGAAGGTGTTGTCGTTCAGGTTAAGCACTCTGAGCTGAGGGTTGTGCTGCATCGCTGTGGCCAAAGCCGTGACTCCGGGGTGATTGATGCCGTTCTGAGGCATGTGAACTTCCTCCAGACTGCCAATCAGCTGAGAGAATACACAAGCTTCCAATTAGGTGAGAGAACACACAACTGTCAAATTAGGCAAGAGAAAACAATGATCAAGCAATGGTGAGCAAATCAAAGTAGCTTTGATTGATTGATTGATTGATTATTTAGTTTGGTGCCATATCAGCTTCAGAGGCCTTTTCATGGCATCTACAACATTTTGTGTCATGACAACATTTCCAGCAAAAAATACATATAAATATTTAAATAATGTTGATAATATGTATTTTTTGATAAAAACTCTAAAAGCTTTGATAGATAAACAGATATAATTGAAATAGGTCTTTCAATGTCTCTTAAAAACGCAAAAAAAAAAAAACGGTGTCTGGTTGTAAAAACAGGGCATTCTAAGAATACAGTGGTAGCCCGACTTACAAGATTCTTTCGGGCGAAAACTTCAGCAAAAACTAGCTTTTAGAGTAGACGATCTCCCGGGAACAGTTACTGCCATCTTGAAATGCCTGAAACGCCATGCAAATTCCTAAGATTTACAAAATATCTGGGATTTGCATGACGTCATTTTAAGATGGCGACTCTATTTGGCAACAATAAAAAAAAACATCATTCTGGGAGAAGACTTTTTTATATTTTGGAAGCAAGATCTCTGAAACTAACTTGTGTTTTTGTTGTTTTTTGTTTATTTGACATGAGTGAAGATTAAACAACTGCTTTTTACACATCTAGACTTTCTCATCTCCATGAATGCTATGCTAGCTGTAAAAAAAAGCGCTTGTTACGCATAACTAAAATATTTTGGAACTCGGAACAAAATGTTTGTGGCGACGCGTTTTGTCACTGGGGATTTTCTAGGACATTCCGAAGTCTTGATAAAAGGCTTTGAAGAAACAAAATAAATAAAATGGTTCAATAAATAAATGGAACTAGTTAGAACATTGAACTGTTCTATAGAGTTTTAGTCATGATAAGAGTCAAAGTCTAACTCTAACGGACATTCTTTATATTCACACCAGTTAATCAAAGTAGTTAGTAATGGCTAATAGGGACTGTATGGAAATCAGAAATCCAGCTGGTCCAAAACCCTACCGTTAGACAACAACTGACCAAATGATACAGCCTCAAATATGGAGATTCATAAGATGTGGTCGCAGCAAGAGACCAAGTCTTACTACCTGAACTGTCTGGTGGAACAATTTACCTATTCCTGTGAGAAAGTCTGCAATCTTCTCAACCTTTAAAAAAAGCACTAAAAACAGAGTTCTTTCACCAGCACCTTAACACTGATTAAAAAAAAATCTTTGTCTTTTGTTTACTGACTGTCATGCTGTTCTGTCTAATAAGTTTATTTATATAGCCTGTGTAGACATCTACTGTAGCCCATTGTAGACAAATTGCTTCACTTGCTCCTCTTTTTGTAAGTCGCTTTGGATAAAAGCGTCTGGAAATGACTGTAAAGTACTTAATGGTCTGTCTGTGTGTGTATGTCTGCTCCTGTGCTTTAAAAAGATCTGACTGTGTGAATGATCGCCATGATTCGACAATAACATGTTCTAGCACCACGCACCTGAAAGGCCTGAGCAAGTGCGGTGGCTCCATCGTTCTCCAGTCTGTTTCTGCCGGCGATGAAGACTCTCAGCCTCAGAGGAGAGCCCAGCCCTGTAGAGGCCTCGTGACACGCCGTCAGAGCTGAGGCCAGAATCTACAGACAGACACGCCTCGTCTCAGTGCCAGTCAGAGAACAGAGCGCTGCCGGGTCCTACCTTCCCTCCACCGATGCCCATCCCGCAGTTGTTCAGCCGCAGCTCCTGCAGCGTGTGGCAGGCTGTGCTCTTCAGCAACTTCTCGATGCCCCTCACGCCGTCTGGCCCAAAGGCATTGTCACTGAGGTCCAGCACCTTCAGCCTGGACCCGGCCGTGATCAGCGCATCACCGAGAGACTCCTACAGGACAGTAACAGCTATTGTCAATCAGGCTTCTCTTGATCGCGGGCAGGCGGTGCCCATCTCACCAGCGCCGGAGGAATCTCAGCTCGTAGTCGGCCCGTGAACATGTCACTCCAGTGACAGCTCTGCAAACGCAACAAATCAAATTACCTTTATTGTCACATCACCACACCACATCAAGTAAGGAATGAAACCTCACATTTATTTATTTTACACACATTTAAGACACACATTTCACACACATTTAAGATTTACCATCTTAGCACCAATGGCTATATTATTGCGATATGGTTTGTGTTTACATTTCAGAAAAAATCTAAAGCAATAATCTTTAAATCAAAGACAAAGACAATATACAGTAATAGACACACAATTTATCAATAGAACTTCTAAAAAAATCTATACAATCTTTCATATTGATTTCTGTTAAAAAAAATATGTAAAAAAAAAAAAAACTTTAAATATTGGTAGAAAACTCTTAAAAACGTCTGTTAAAATATTTTCTCTGTTGTCTAATATCCCCTAATCGTTCACATTCAATATAAATATGCTTTAAAGACAATACATTCCTGCACAAATGACAAAGTGGCTTATCTTCACCTATTAATAAATGTAAACGTGTGATTCTGGAGTGGCCATTCCTGCATAAAAATAACTTGATCACTTCTGTTATCAAAACAATAGTGGATTCTTTTGTTTACAGATGGATTCACTTCAAAAGGTTTGTTATTTTTACACTAATTCCATTCACATTACCATTTATTCTCGATTTATGTATTTACTACCTTTTTAATGTCTGACACCAAAATCTGGCACTCTGGCATGTACATATGATGAGCGTCCTTAGCTGCTCCGTCTGCCAGTTAATTACCTAGAAGGCCAGTGTGGCCACCTCACATAAGCTGATGACGCACCTGCAGCAGGCTTTTGGTCTCCAGCGCCCGGGCGATGCTCCGTGCCGCCTCCACGCCCACAGTGTTTCCCTCCAGCCGGAGCGCCCGCAGGTCCACAAACTCCTCGATGGCCTTCACTATCTCCGTCACTGCAGAGTCAGAGCACAAGTCAGATGTGTCCTCAGGATCTCCTGCATCTGGGGTGTGTGTGTGCTTCACCAGACTGAGCATCGTCCAGCTTCAAGCCACGGCCTTTATAGCTCAGCTCGCCGTCCGTCACCTGAGTCCGGGCCAGAGATTGAGCGAGACAGGCCACCTCGTCCGACGCCATCCTGCAGACTGTAAAACACTGGTTCTATGGGATGCGTGTAAAATCATCGTTTTAATTACGTAAATAAATCATAGTAAAGAAGAACACACATGGTACTGGACAAGCGGTTGTATCACCGTTTCTTGACAGCATTAGATATATTGGAAAAGAGCAACTCTGGATATAATTATCTCGTCATGTACCTGTAAGGCTTTTATAACGGTTCCTATTTGTCTGCAAGAAGCTTATCCTGACGTTACTGCAGACGTCATAGCAAAGCAAATAAAATGCTTTGAAACGTACATCACGCATGTTTTCTAGCTCATTCAGATTTGTATTTTGTTCACACAAACTCACAGCTTTTTGGGAATTATACACGTTATTGACACACGCCCAGCAAAAAACATTCGCTCATTGCAGTCGCACTAGGTAATATACTATATTCACAGACGTTTTAACTTACTGCAGTTGTCTGGTGTGCGACTTCAGAAATCTTGTGTTTCACTTTTCTTCCTCCCGCGCTTGTTGATGACGTCAGATAGCATTACGGGGAATCCTGGGATTTGGTGTTCTGACTGTGAGTTGACACCGAGTCTCAGATTGAAGTAAAGAGCGCCGTGTAATTTGGTTAATCGTTAGTTACTTTTCTTTGTTCTTATACAAATTGCAATTTTAACGTCGATGTAGAGTCAATATTTCTGCCTCAAAAAGTTTTGATTGTCACGTGATTTGCAACTTTTCACCCAAAGCGGCTTCTGTTGTTTAAACGATTTAGCAGCGTGGCTTGTTTTACTCAAGACATTTCATGCATTATTTTCTAGTTACAAATTCTACGTGAACTAATAAAAACGACGGGGATGGTGACGTAAACGACGTAAAGGCGTTCACTCCGCCTGCCGGTGGACAGTGTACACACGACACGAGCTGCAGCAGCACAGTCCTGTGTTTTCACATTGATCATTGCAAATCTTGTCAGCTATTCACGTAAAACCGGTTCAAAGAGCGCAGAAAGCAAATCGCTTTTCCCGTCAGGTGAGTTCGAACATGTCTATTTTGCGCCTTCACTTTAAACTCGTAAAGCGGTTTGTTTCGCCAGCCGCCCCAGTTTCGTTTTTTCCCAAACCAAAGTGAAAGTTCGTGCGCGTTCTCGCGGAAGGGAGTCGCGGACACCCGCACGCTTACGGTCGGTCATCCTTATTTCTTAATAATATAATATACGTATTCATTTCAATGACTATCTATGCTTATGACGGGCAGTGCTACTTGTTCATTTATGGTCTGTGTTTGTTTGTTTGTTTGTGTGCAGTGCGTTATGGTGATGTTTGTTTATTTATTTGTTTGGATTTGTTGTTGCTGTTGTGACGTGAAATTTCCCCGCTGTGGGACTAATAAAGGATTTTTCAATTCAATTCAATTCAAACCTCAAAAACACGAGCCGTGACGTCAACAAATAACCAAAGATCGAGAGATGCGTGTTTCAACACAGTAATACACTATAAGTGTTTTTGTTGCATTTTTAAAAGTGTTTGAAATGCGAAATATGTGGCTTATAATTAACAATCTGAACACTACACTTTGTTTAAATTGTATGTAGAATACTGTGTTCACTAGATCACCATCTATAAAGTTGGTGTCTACTTTGAAAATCACTGTTGTGTTATTGGGATTCGTTTTATATAAAACAGTGCACCAATAATGGTGTGCATGCATAAAAAAGATTAAATAGTAGATAAGTAAATATATATAGAGTGCAAACAATTATTATGTAAGTTTTGTATTTTTTAATTTGTATTTTATGTTTAAAATTTGTATTTTGACAGTAGAACTGACTAACAGTAGGTTGTAAACTAAACACAAACAAGACACATTTTTCTAGTAATGCATATGTTCTGAAAAGAACAAATTCATACATAAAAAAGAACTTGAGTATTTTACTCGGCAAAACAACACCAAGAAATGTGAAAACAAACTCTATTCATGAGGTTTTGTTTTCTAATACTACTACTTCTCTTTCGGCTTTCCCTTATCAGGGGTCGCCACAGCGAGTCATTCCTTTCCACCTCATAAAGAATTTCCCCAAGGGGATGAGTAAAGTTTCAATAATTATTATTATTATTATTCTATCCTGAGTATCTTCTACTCTGACCCCAGCCAACCTCATGTCCTCTCTTACAACATCCATATACAGTCAGGTCCATATATATTGGGACATCGACCCAATTCTAACATTTTTGGTTCTATACACCACCACAATGGACGTAAGATGAAACGAACAAGATGTGCTTTAACTGTAGACTCTCAGCTTTAATTTGAGGGCATTTCATCCAAATCAGGTGAACGGTATAGGAATTACAACAGTTTGTATATGTGCCTCCCACTTGTTAAGGGACCAAAAGTAATGGGACCGCATAATAATCATAAATCAAACTTTTAACTTTTTAATACTTGGTTGCAAATCCTTTGCAGTCAATTACAGCCTGAAGTCTGGAAGGCATAGACATCACCAGACCCTGGGTTTCATCCCTGGTGATGCTCTGCCAGGCCTCTACTGCAGCTTCTTCAGTTCCTGCTTGTTCTTGGGGCATTTTCCCTTCAGTTTTGTCTTCAGCAAGTGAAATGCATGCTCAATCGGATTCAGGTCAGGTGATTGACTTGGCCATTGCATAACATTCCACTTCTTTCGCTTAAAAAACTCTTTGGTTGCGTTTGCAGTATGCTTTGGGTCATTGTCCATCTGCACTGTGAAGCACCGTCCTATGAGTTTTGAAGCATTTGGCTGAATATGAGCAGATAATATGGTCCGAAACACTTCAGAATTCATCCTGCTGCTTTTGTCAGCAGTCACGTCATCAATAAATACAAGAGGACCAGTTCCATTGGCAGCCATACATGCCCGTGCCATGACACTACCACCACCATGCTTCACTGATGAGGTGGTACGCTTAGAATCACGAGCAGTTCCTTTCTTTCTCCATACTCTTCTCTTCCCATCACTCTGGTACAAGTTGACCTTTGTCTCATCTGTCCATAGGATGTTGTTCCAGAACTGTGAAGGCTTTTTTAGATGTCGTTTGGCAAACTCTAATCTGGCCTTCCTGTTTTTGCGTCCTCACCAGTGGTTTACATCTTGTGGTGAACCCTCTGTATTCACTCTGGTGAAGTCTTCTCTTGATTGTTGACTTTGACACACATACACCAACCTCCTGGAGAATGTTCTTAATCTGGCCAACTGTTGTGAAGGGTGTTTTCTTCACCAGGGAAAGAATTCTTCGGTCATCCACCACAGTTGTTTTCCGGGGTCTTCCAGGTGTTTTGGTGTTGCTGAGCTCACCGGTGCGTTCCTTCTTTTTAAGAATGTTCCAAACAGTTGTTTTTACCAGGCCTAATGTTTTTGCAATCTCTCTGAGGGTTTTTTTTTTTTTTTGGTTTTTTAGCCTAATGATGGCTTGTTTCATGGATAGTGACAGCTCTTTGGATCTCATCTTGAGAGTTGACAGCAACAGATTCCAAATGCAAAGAGCACACTTGAAATTAAATCTGGACCTTTAATCTGCTCATTCTAATTGGGAATAATGAGGAAATAACACCGACCTGGCCATGGAACAGCTGAGAAGCCAATTGTCCCATTACTTTTGGTCCCTTAACAAGTGGGAGGCACATATACAAACTGTTGTAATTCCTATACCGTTCACCTGATTTAGATGTAAATACCCTCAAATTAAAGCTGAGAGTCTACAGTTAAAGCACATCTTGTTCGTTTCATTTTACGTCCGATGTGGTAGTGTATAGAACCAAAAATGTTAGGATTGTGTCGATGTCCCAATATATATGGACCTGACTGTATCTCCTCCTTGGTCGTCCTCTTGCCCTCTTCCCCGGCAGCTCCATCTCCAACATACTTCTACCAATATATTCACTATCCCTCCTCTGCACATGTCCGAACCATCTCAGTCTGGCCTCTCTGACTTTGTTGCTAACACAGGTAACGTGAGCTGTTCCTCTGATGTGCTCGTTCCTTATTCTGTCCAACCTCGTCACTCCTAAGGAGAAACTCAACATCTTCATCTCTGCTGCCTCCATCTCTGCCTCCTGTCTCTTTCTCACTGCCACTGTCTCTAAGCCGTAGAGAAGAGCTGCTCTCACCACTGTCTTGTACACCTTTCCTTTGAGTCTAGCTGACACTCTTCCGTCACACAACACTCCTGACACTTTCCTCCACCCGCTCCACCCTGCCTGCACTCGCTTCTACAGGCAACCTTTCTAATTGACTATATTAATTTATTTCGATATGTTATTATTACAGATAAATGCTTCTTCTAAGTCTTTAGTCTAGACTTCAATTGACTTACTGATTCCGAGTCTTGAACTGTGCTAGGCAGAGCATTCCATAGTTTTAAGTTCAAGTTCTGAGCATTTGTAAGGCGCTTTTCACAGTTTTAACTGTCTCAAAGCGCACAAAATGGGTTTTGGTGCCCATTTGGTTCATAGTCAAAGCCCAGCCATCCACCTGCGTGCAATCTTTTATTGATGAAGTATTGAGCAACACATATATTACAATGCATAGAACTTGCACCATACTGTTGAGTAGAAAAGGATATGATAGAACGTATGAGATAAGAATAGGAGAGCCTTTATTGTCATTGTAAGGTAATTACAGAGAGAGACGCTGAACATTCAGTGCTCCGCCACAATCTTCTTGTGGCATTGAAGAGCATTTCAGACAAACAGATGCAGACATACAAAGAAACACACTTTGGTCGTCATTACGCACAGGAAGTAAGACTCAGAAGGTGGGGGATGGGGATCAGACAGTGGGTGTCTTGTCAGTGGGTGATAGTGTTGCGGACG
>MU204387.1:150363-162784 GCA_017309775.1 Paedocypris sp. Pulau Singkep
CCGAACCATCTCAGTCTGGCCTCTCTGACTTTGTTGCTAACACAGGTAACGTGAGCTGTTCCTCTGATGTGCTCGTTCCTTATTCTGTCCAACCTCGTCACTCCTAAGGAGAACCTCAACATCTTCATCTCTGCTGCCTCCATCTCTGCCTCCTGTCTCTTTCTCACTGCCACTGTCTCTAAGCCGTAGAGCAGAGCTGCTCTCACCACTGTCTTGTACACCTTTCCTTTGAGTCTAGCTGACACTCTTCCGTCACACAACACTCCTGACACTTTCCTCCACCCGCTCCACCCTGCCTGCACTCGCTTCTACAGGCAACCTTTCTAATTGACTATATTAATTTATTTCAATATGTTATAATAATAATAATAATAATTGAACCTTTATTAGTCCCTCAGTGGGGAAATTTTTTCTCTGCATTTTACCCATCCGATCAGACACGAACTCGGAGCAGTGGGCAGCCACACAGTGGGGCGCCCGGGGGGCATGTGGGGTTCAGTGTCTTGCCCAAGGACACTTAGTTGTAGAACTAGTCGTAGGGGGGATTCGAACCGGCGACCTTTTGGACACCAGTCCAAGTCCCCTACCACTGTACCACAACTCCCCACAACTTATTATTACAGATAAATGCTTCTTCTAAGTCTTTAGTCTAGACTTCAATTGACTTACTGATTCCGAGTCTTGAACTGTGCTAGGCAGAGCATTCCATAGTTTTAAGTTCAAGTTCTGAGCATTTGTAAGGCGCTTTTCACAGTTTTAACTGTCTCAAAGCGCACAAAATGGGTTTTGGTGCCCATTTGGTTCATAGTCAAAGCCCAGCCATCCACCATCTTTTATTGATGAAGTATTGAGCAACACATATATTACAATGCATAGAACTTGCACCATACTGTTGAGTAGAAAAGGATATGATAGAACGTATGAGATAAGAATAGGAGAGCCTTTATTGTCATTGTAAGGGAATTACAGAGAGAGACGCTGAACATTCAGTGCTCCGCCACAATCTTCTTGTGGCATTGAAGAGCATTTCAGACAAACAGATGCAGACATACAAAGAAACACACTTTGGTCGTCATTACGCACAGGAAGTAAGACTCAGAAGGTGGGGGATGGGGATCAGACAGTGGGTGTCTTGTCAGTGGGTGATAGTGTTGCGGACGTAATGACAGACATAACAGACTGCTTGGATGGCCTTGGATAGAGAGCTGGTTCTCCGACCAGGGTTAGCAGCAGAGGGATGGTGAATTAGATCCAAAAGTCATTGCAGAAATTTCAGATCCATGTTCATTTCAAAATTATTCTCAATCGTGTCAGTTACTAAGGTCGTTCGTTCCTGACAGTTTGAAGAAGTGTGGTCATCTCCTCTATAGTCTCAAAGCCAGTCGACGGTACAGTATTCCACAGTATTTAATATTCTACAGTTTTTGGTGCAACCAAAGATGGAAACGCTCTTCCTAGTGGTGGGCAGCGAATGTTTTCACGAAGATCTATTCGTGAAAGAAATGTGTCTTTTCAGCATTTGAACTGGAATGTTCTTGAAGAGCCAGACCTGGAGGTGCTCACGCAGAACCCACCGCAGTGATGGAGAGAGAAAAAGCTCGATGGTCCCTGAGGTCCAGGAGGGCAGTGACCTGATAGGTGACGAGCTTGACCAGCTGCTGGACAGCATGTGTGGCACCGGTGGTGATGCCGCTGCCACTCTGGACCAGCTGGACTCCATCGGTCCGTCGAGTGGACCCACACAACGCCGCCTGCTGGTGGGAGGAGACTCGCTGGATTCTTTGTCTGAGTTTAGTTTGACAGGTCAGAGTTCCTTTGTCTGATGGTGAGATTTGAAGAGAAGGGTTTCACTCACTCGCTCTGTCTGTCTGTCTCTCTCAGACATGAAGGCCGGTGGTGATTGTCAGTCCATGGTGGAGCAGAACACAGTGAGTCTATATGATTGTATGATCATTTGATCCGGTCCTCTCCTGCATTTGTGTGTTTCGGCATGTGTAGCACAGCTGAATGGTCACATGACCTCTGTTCTTTCCTGTCTGTGCAAGAACCCACTGAAATTCACGCACGACTTCACTCAAGCCTGCAACTTCTGCTTTACTCCTACAGGTCAGTCTCTATCTCTCACTCTGTCTCATTCTTTATCTCTCTGCTCTTTCTCTCTCTCTATCTCTGTCTTATTCTTTCTCTCTTTTTCTCTTTCTCATTTGTTCTATCTCTGTCTCATACTTTGTCTCTATCTCATTTTTTTCACTATCTGCCTCATTCTCTCTTTGTCTCATTCTGTCTTTCTTTCTGTGTCATTCTTTCTCTCTCCATCGCTGGCTCGTTTTTTTTTTTCTCTCTCTGTCTCATTTGTTCTCTCTTTTTCTGTCTCGTTCTTTCTCTCTCTGTGTCTCATTTGTTCTCTCTCTCTCTCTGCCACTCTCAGGTCCAGGTGTGCTGGATTTTCAGCTGTCGAATGTGTCTCACAGCTGCATGAAAGATCTGCTGCTGTGCAGGAGAAGAAATACGGGGTTGGAAACCCCTTGGAGGCGAGTCAGACCACGCCCACAAAATGGCGACTTCAAGTCTGCATATGTGCTGTGTAGAGGTTTGCTCCCGGTCCTAAAGTGGTGAGTGGTTGCCGCAGTCTGACCCTGTGTGTGTGTGTGTGTGCGCGCGCGCAGAGGTGTTACAGAATCAGTGGTGTAAGTTTGGGGAAAACTGCACATTTGCGTACTGCCCGGAGGAAATTGCAGTGTGGACCCAAGAGAGGCGGGGCTTGCTCGCTCGAGAGCTGCTCTTCCGCCCAGTGTGCATCAGCGACCTCCTGAACACACACCCAGGGATGTTCACGTTCTTCTGTCAGGTGACGGCGCACTCCCCTGTGTGTGTGTGTGTGTGTGTGTGTGACACTCTTTCTCCTCAGGTGTGTTTTGACAGTAAACCCCAGCTGATCAGCAGATGCCGGACGGGAAATTCCGCGCTGTGCACAAACACACAAACTCCACACAGTTTCAGCCAGAGCAGGTACGAGCAGAGCGCCCCCTGCACACTGCTTAGTAAACTACACCCAGGGTTTATTCCAGAAAGGACATGTCACTGACCCAGGTTAATTTGGGACTAAAAAAGTGAGTAATACGTAAGATAGTTACTTAGTTAAATAGCAAGTAGTCATAGTCAATTTACTTAAGATATAAAGATATGGTTTTATTTGTTTAAATTAGGGCTGTCAAAGTTAACTAGGGCTTAACTTAATTAGGGCTGTCAAAGTTAACAAAGTTAACTCACAAATGTTAACTTGTGTGAATAATTAAATTTGTTTAATCGCGTCAAATTTTATTTACGGCATTAATCGCACTTCCGGTGTTTCTGGTTTTTCCGGTTTTTGAGTTTCACTTCAAAACCATTCAGTATTATGTGTACAGTTTTTAGCAAAGCTGAAATCACGGCGCACTTATAGAAAGAATAGAGTGCAATTCAATTATTCACAGTCTCTCAGACGACCGCATGCACTTGACATATGCACAGACCATATGTCGGACTTTTGTTTCTTTTTCCACTAGACTAATTATCAGTGCCACACTTTTGCTACACAAATAAATATAAATATGTCTCTTTTCCTCAAAAGAAATTAAATATTACAAGATTCTATACTTGTTCATGTTATTAATAATTGTTAATACTAAAGAATTATTATTAATAAATTATTATTATTATTATTATTATTATTAATATTATTATTATTTGTGATTAATTTGTTGGGGAAGTGCGATTAACTAGTTAAAAAAAATTATCGTTTGACAGCACTAGTTTAAATACTGTGTTCTTGTTTGAGTAAAAATAATTTATGGTCTGGTCTTTTTAATTTTAATGAAGCACTTTGTAATTTGTGTCTGTGAAAGTGCTATATAAATAAAGTTTATTGTGAACACATTTTTAACTTTTAACTAGCCAGGCCAGAAATGTGTGTTTTATTGAAGAATTGGCAGTTTTGTCTTTTCTATGATAATCTTTGAAATGTTTCTAATTAAGTAACACGCTGACGACACACCTCGGACACACTGCACGCTCTCAACACACACACACTGTCTATTTATTATTTTTTACGTGTTTCCCAATGTGATTAGGTGCACTACAACACCTAATATTAATGAACATAATTGTGATCAAATAAAGTAAAGCATTTTCTTTCTCAGTTAATTTCCAACTAATTTTCCTACTGATGGATCTTTGTTGCTTTTTATTATAATCATATTAAACTTCTGGATTGAAATCACCAGCGTTTTCTATTAAATACGTTATGTCTGAAATATTCTGATCTTTTTCATAGCGTTGATTTTACATGACGAGCTTCTGAATTGCCCTTGCACGCATATTAACTCTCGCTTATATTTAACTGTCGCACTTTGAGACAAATGCACTGAACTCCAACTTGAACATAACAGTTGGAGGCCGATTAAACTCTTCTCGGGTGTTTCAGATCAGACATACTCGGGGTGAGCAAGCTTAGGGTTATTCAACCAAGAGTTTAGGGTTTAGCAGAAGGTAAGTGACCCAGCTTTCTGGAAGACACCTTGTCGTCTCCGGAAAAAGCAAGAATACATAGTCTGGTCAAACCACTGATGACGGGAAAGTGAGTGAGTGTGTCAGTGTGGCCACTAGCGGCCGTATTGAGTCATCCAGTGAAGTTACTTAATCGTTCAATGAACTTAGACACACACACAGTTAAGTGACACAAGTGGGCAGCTTAAGCCGTGGTGAGAGGGAGGCATGCGAGAGTCCGTGTCAACTCTTGTTACTCTTCTCATTCTCCTTTTCTCTTCTTTATTACTCTTTCTTTCTCACACATTCTGTTTCTCTCCCTTTTACCCATTTGTTTATCTCTCTTTTTTTGTTCTGTTTCCGTTTTTCACTCACACTTTCTCTGTCTTTGTCTTTGTTGTTTTACTTTCTATGTGTCACATTTTTCTCTTTATTTAGTTTTCTCATTTTTGTTTCTCGTCCTCTCTCGACAGGTGTCTAGTGCGGGTGATGAAGCAAGGTGCGTGTATTTACAGTAGGATTCGACCTGTGACCCCTGTGAGTCGTTTGGAGGTGTGTCCTAGATGTGAGGGGCGGAGCTGTGAGAAGGGGGACGGCTGTGTTTGTGCTCACTCACTTGTGGAGCTACATGTCTGGATTCTGCAAAGAGACTCGGGTACCAGCATAACATCAGAGAATTGTTCTCTTCTCTTAAAAGAAGACCACTTATTTATAAAAGTGTGTGTGTGTGTGTGTGTGTGTGTGTGTGTGTGTGCAGGTGTCTGTCACGAGGAGATTGTGCAGGAATCTGCCAAACGGTGCAACAAATCGTCTGTGAGTTTCATCAAAATGACTAATAGATGAGAAACAGTTCACATCACTGTTGCTGTTTTTCATTTTCGTATTTTACGTATTTTTCTTGGTTTCCCTCACACTCTCTCTCTTAAGCCTGTGAACGAGGTATCAGAGGTACCAATCAGAGGTGTGCAGAGAAGAATGAAGGTGTGTCCGTTGGAGGAAACAAAAAGTGCTGAGGTGAAAGGTCACGGTCTGGCGATGAGGTTTGTGTGTGGTCAGTGCTGGAGCAACGGTTTGCAGAGTGAAGCGGACACAACATTGAAGAACTGCAGCTCCAAACACAGACACAGGTCCCACACACACACGCACACACACTCTCTCTCTCTCTCTCTCTCTCTCTCTCTCTCTCTCTCTCTCTCGATTTTACACTGCCTGACTCTCTCTCTCTTACTGTCTGTCTGTCTGTCTCTCTCTTTCTCTCAGTTGGAGTGTAGAACGCAGAGTGCTACTGGTGCGGATCCAGGAGAGGGGGAAGTGGGTGGCCGTGAGACCTTTGCCTTGCACCAGGACGTTTCCTCAGCAGTATGAGGCGAGTGACGCTCTCCTGCGGATGGCTTACGAATGCTGACCTCTGACCTCTGCGCAGGTGTGCAGCCACATGCTGAAGCGCAGGAAGTGTGTACATGCGGCAAGTTGCAGCTTCGCTCACAGTGAGGAAGAGCGACAGATGTGGAGCTACATGAAGAGTCTTAACCGTGAGTAACACACACACACACACACACCTGCACACCACAAATTACACACCAGTGTTAATTTCGTTGAAGAAATATTTTAGTCATTATCTTCGTCAACGACACTTTTCCCTGACGAAAACTACCGTATTTTTTGCCATATAAGACGCACCGGGATATAAGACACACCCAATTTTAAAGGAGGATAATCTAGAAAAAAAAAACATTCTGAACCAAATACTGTAGTAAAATATTTTATATCAATTGTATAAAAGTTAACAGCAGTTTAAGAACAATTGTATGCCAAACATGTAACATGAACAATGTAAAGTCAAGTCAGTAAACAGTGAGGGGTAGGGGCGGGCGGTATAGCGGTATTAAGATGTGCCACGATATAGATTTTGCAATATCGTGGATACCGTGGTAATTCATGAATTAGATTTTTATATAAGTATATAAACACCTTAATTACACCTTACACATTAGTTTCGTTACAAGTTGTAACTTACAACTACCAATGACGGCACGGCATATGTGTGCCGCTCCGTTTTCTGCGCTGTGCGGCTGTTTTGGTTTTAAAGATGCGCGCGAGAAAATCTGCTTATTTTATTTCGATCAAAGTTCGTTTTCGTTTGGAAATCATAGTTTCATTCTTTCACAAGATTCTGCGTGAGAAAGAAAGCGAGACAACGTATGTATACCGCGGTATTGCATACTAAGATGGTGGTGACCGCACTCCGCGGATCTCTGCATTTGTCGTTAAGACGCACCAATATTTCACCCTCAGTTTTGGGGAAGAAAAAGTGCGTCTTATACGGCGAAAAATACGGCAAATAAAACTCCCGCTCAGGGACAAAAACTTTAACTGAACTTATAGCATCCGAGCTTGTGGAGAAAAGCAGGATGGGATAGAGGTGCTACCTTCTTCAATAACGTGTAGTCCCGGCAGGAAAAAGCAGTCAGATATATAGATTCATTTTATATTCAACACGACCCTAGAAAAACCTGTACGCCGCGTGGAGCAACCATCATGGTCAAAAACACAATTACACCTGAAGCGCCATTTGCAGATGAAACATCTTTTTTTTTTTTCACCTTGCAACCGTTTGTTACTTATAAATGTGATGCAAGTATACATTTTTTTTTACTGTATTTCATTTCCTCTATGTTGAGGTTTCATTTATGATAATTCATTTGTTTGGATTGAAAGAAAAGTCCATAAAAAGAAGTTCAAGAAAAATAAATGTTTTTCCAAATAAGTAAGATATTTGTATATATTTTATATGTTTATTAGTTAACTATGCATTCAGATTTCTTAGATATAGCAAATTTAGTAAACTGTTAGAATATATAGCACCTATATTTAGCATCTTTGCTTTGGTCTCGGACTAAGAAAAGCGCTATACAAATGAACTTGAACTTGAACTATATTTTTGCTGACTAAGGCTGCTTTCACACCTGTAGTTCGGTTCATTTGGTCCGGACCAAGGGACTATAATGATACATTGTTGCATTTCTCTGGCATTTTAGTCTCCTTTCACACCACACTTTTTGCTCTCATCCGAACCAAACCAAAATTCAGTCATGTGACAACATTCACGTCACTCATTGGCCAGATGTGTCCTTTTAATATTTCTACTTCTTTTCAACAAATCAGAATTAGTTATTTAGCGGGTAAATTCGATTAATAAAGCAAATAGACAACATGCCGTTATTCAGTCTGGAGAGACGACTTTGAGAGCGCTGGCTTTGTGCCTATATCAAACTACAGAACGTGTATATAGCGTGTATTGATCGCTTGAGACAAATGTTTATTATATACACACATGTCTATTTTCGAGAGTGTAGCTCGGATGCGACTGCAAAAAAAAATATTTTAATGCTGCACGCGGCGAAGGCGCTTATCTTCACTTCAGGAGAAAGCGTGACACGGAAGCAGCGGAATTTAGTCAAAATTCACTTATTGGCCAGATGTGTCCTTTAAATAGTTCTTAAACTGCTTTTCAACTAATCAGAATTGTGGATAAATTACATAAATAAAGCAGACAACATGCTGTTATTCAGTCTGGAGAGACGACTGCGCTGGCTCTGTGCCTGTATTAAACTATATAAGTATCGTATGTAGTTTGTATTGATCGCTTGAGACAAACATTTATTATATACACACATTTATATTCCGAGAGTGTAGTGCGGATGCGACTGCAGAAGAATATTTGAATGCTGCACGCGCAAACATTCACTTCAGGGGAAAGCTGACACGGACATTTACCGGGGTTATTCCTCAGCGCAGCGTCATACATGTTGTGGTTTTTGCATTTAGTACGGTTCAAGTTCAAGCGCTCCGAGACCGCTTTCACGTATCAGTTTTAGTCAAAACACTAGGACTAATAACTAAATAAAAAATCTTTGTCAAAATTAACACTGTTCCAGAGTACCAGATTTGACATATTGTACAGTAGTCGGCTCCAGACTGACCATACCGAAGCAGTGGTCAGTCACACACACACACACACACACACACACACACGCACACACACACACACACACACACACACACACACACGCACACACACACACACACTCACACACTCACTCGAAACTTCAAAATATTCTCTCTGCCAGTGAGTTTTGTTTCCTAGTCACTGCGCCCAGTCCACACTGCACCAGCCCTTATGTCGCCCCCTGCTGCTGATACAAACTCAAGCACTCACTTTTTTATGCATTATTGACACATACACTCACGTAAGTGTTTTGTGACAGTGCGGGATGTGCAGCAGGTGTATGATGTTTGGATCTCAACCAATCAAAGTCGCCCCTGTGACTCCGCCCCACTGCTGCAGCAGCCAATCAAAGACAAGCCAATTGTCATGCCCACAGACTTCGCTGAGGAGATGGTTTGTGCTATGAACACAGTGGTGTGTATGTGTGTGTGTATATGTGTCATGATGCTTGGACTGTGGATTGTGTAACACACAAACAGAAACACAGTTTGTATGTGTGTGTGTGTGTGTGTGTGTGTGTGTGTGTGTGTGTGTGTGTGTGTGTGCAGGAAGGTAAATACTGTGAGCTGTGTAACAAACACAGTAACAGTGGGCGTCAGTGGCAGCAGCACATTTCCTCGCACAAACACAAGCAGCGCGTTCTGAATGTGGAAAGCCTTCAGCCCTGGACCCACCGCTTCCCCGGACCCTCCTTCAGCATCTGCCCCAGGTACCACCGTGCGTGTGACTGACAGGTGAACAGTGTTCATTTTGACAAAGATTTTAAATTTAGTTTTAGTCATAGTCTTTGGTTTTAGTCCCAATTTAGTCATCTCATCTCATTTTTTTGGTTTAGTCTAATTTTGGTCGACTAAATACCACGGCATTTTAGTCGACTAAATTACAGTATCGATTCAGTCAACAAAAATACAAGTGCTATTTATTCCAAATGTTTTATAAAGTTGTTATGTCTAAGAAATCTGAATACGTAGTTAACTATGAACAGATAAAATATATACAAAGATCTTATTTGGAAAAACATTTATTTTTCTTTAACTTATTTAAATTAACTTTTCTTTCAATCCAAATAAATGTATTCTCATGAATAAAAATCACGAGAATACAAAAAACCTCAAAAAAGCCTCAAAAAAGAGAAAAATAAATACAGTAAAATTAAATTAGTTAAAATTGCATCACGTTTCTAAGTAACAAATGGTTGCACGGTAAAAAAGAAAAGTTCCAGTCTCTTCATGTGTGTTGTATTTCTGCCCGTGACACACAGATCTCGCTGATCTCGTGATCATACAGATCTCGCTCACGGTCTCACACTGCGAGTCACTGTGTTCTTCCCTGCAGCCGAAAGGCTTCGTGACGTGATTGTGTTTGCACCCGCCTTTCTCCATAAGCTTGAATTATGATTGGACGTCGTCACGAAATGAAATTTTGTTTCGTTTTTATTCGTTGACGAAAGTGTCAATAAATGTAGTTATAGTTTTCGTCCCTGAGCGGGAGTTATTTTATAGTTCTCGTTTCGTTTTTGTCAGAGAAATGTGTCGTTGACGAAAACGATGACGAAGTTTTTGTCAATGAAATAAACAAAGCAGGCGAACGCGTGTGTGTGACTCATAGGTGTGTGTGTGTGTGTGTGTGTGATTGACAGGCTGAGCGGTGGGTGTCCTGATGGAGCAGGCTGTGACTTTGCTCACAGTGAGGAGGAGCTGCAGGAGTGGAAGAGTCGCAGAACTTTCCTGCAACAGACAGTGCGACAGGCCAGAGACGACGGCCTGATATCTTCCACTGACAACCAGTACGGCATCTACAGCTTCCTTCTTCAGGACGCCGAGCCTGCTTTAATCACAGAGCGAGAGAACAATTAATTAATTGAGTTTTTAAGAAAATACTTGAAAATTAAAGATTCCTGGACTAGTTGTCTGTTTCTCAGACAACTGTCTTCATCACCAGGACTTTCCGTTTCATCGTCAGGACTGTTGTTCTTGGGTCATTCCAGTTTCACTAAGTCTTATGTAATTGTAAAAAATAAATGTTTCTTTTCTCTATCCTTTTCTCTGGCTAATCGTCCAGTTCTAATTGATTACTATTTGTTCACAATCACAAGTACATGGGGGCAAATTTCTTGACCCCTCAAGTCAAAATTTTTAAATGTTGAGAAAGCACATGATAATATAGAATAAATATAAAATGTAAAATAATTACTGCTTTTTTACAGTTGAATAAAACGATCAGCGGAAGCGGAACAATATGCGGTATTATACAATAACAATACGGTATTAGATTTCCCTCATGTCTCTGTAATGTGGTCTTGCCAGCCGGGCTTATGTCTTGTCATCCGCACCTTGTTCCCGCATGCGTGTTGAAGATGCCGAGAAAGAGTGAGTTTTTAAAAAAAAAATCATTTCAGCACTTTCACACTTCTGTTCAAACTGACTGTTGTCTTCAGGATTATTTGATTTAATGAATTGTACTCTAGAAAAATTCTAATAATGTGGAATGAAGTTTAACATTTATATATTACAATGATTAAAAATTACTATACTATATATATGTTTTGTGGCAAGTTTCATAAGATTCTACTGTAGAAATGTAACAATGAAATGTCAACGTACAGTATTTAAAAACATTAAAAAACTGAATGAATGTGTGAAAGTTTTTGCAAAAATTGGACGGGTAAAAGTCGAGGCCTGACAAGCTCCATCCAGTTCTCCAGGATTTGGTCACAACTAACAACAATTCAGCAAGGACAATGCTGTTACTATAAGCACAGGGAAAAATCAGTGCTCAAACATGATGTGTACTCATTATGCCCCCTTCACGTTTCTGACTGCCCCCCTCTACATGTGCCTGTCTAGAACACAAATATACACAGATGTGTTGTACATTTGCTTCACAAGAGACAAAAGAGTGCTGCGGCGTCGGAGAGGGCGTGGCATGCTGACGTCATCCTCTTTGCACATTTGTAGTTTTACATTTCGTGGTTTAGTTTTTCTGCTGTGATGAAGGAGCACGTTTGTCACCACAACATTTTAAATTCAGTAGGTTTTAGTTTGACTAGTGTATAAAAATGTCGCACATAAATACGAACATCTGTTAACCTTGTCTCAGTCAATGCGCGTTCCCGTTAGTACTCGGTCACGCGCAGAGCAGATGTACCCTGCACGTGCTCTTGCTCCGCCTCCTCAGCGTAGAGACAGCACGTGCAGAAGCACGAGCTGGCTGCTCTGCTGGTCGGGTACCCGCACTTCAACATTAAAAAGCGAATTTGATTAGCATATTCTATATGACGTTTCAGTGCGGAATCTGGTGTACAATTGCCGAGTTTGGTGAACCCCGCTTGTTTAGTCCGTCCGCGAAGTTCAAGGCCGTATTCAAGGCCTTTTCTCTGTTTTCTGAACAAGGAATCTTCGTCACCAATCAGAACGAGAGAAAAGAGAACTGGGCTTTTTAAGAGGCGTTGCTCTTCACCGATTTTTAAATAAATATTAACGAGCCGCTCGTGACTGAACCAATCAGAGATGTGCGCGTCGCTGTCCTCATGTATTAGTGATGTTCTGCCAGTGTTTTGCCTGCAGTTCCGAAACAAGAGCGCAGAAACAGACGGCGTAACGAAATCGCTACACCTTGGACGTGGATTGTTTGCGCGTTTTCTCGACTGAGAACCTGGAAATCATGCCCGGACAGGCGCCCGTGACCGTGGACTCTGCTCCTCAAAAGTCCTCCGCTTTTGTTTTGAAGAAGATTATGAACATCCCGCCCCCGAACATACTGGAAGGTCAGGACGACGGTAAGTAACGTTAATGTGTTAGAATAAAGTTTAAATAAAAATAATGTGTTAGAATAAAGTGCGAGTTTAAAGTGTGTGTGTGTGTGTGTGTGTGTGTGTGTGTGTGTGTG